>WBMW01003428.1:438324-539329 GCA_013396635.1 Penelope pileata | reverse complement strand
CGGCCCGCTCCGCCCACCGGCGGCCGTGCGAGGGGCGGTGCGGCCCGGCCGTGTGCTGCGGGGCTGCCCCTGCCCAGCCTGGGGATGTGTCCTTCCCGAAGGGGTGTGTGTGGGTGGGTTTGCGTGTGTGCACATGGGGCCCGGGGAGCTGCGTGAGGGCGTTCTGATGCCGTGTGAGAAACGCGGGCGCGGTGACGCGCTGTGACCCGCCGGGAAGCAGCCCCGTTGCCAGCAGTGCCACCCCCTGCACGTCGAGAAATGCGGAATAATTCCCATTTTCTTAGGTCTGAAAGCAAAATATGTTTCTTCTCAAAGCACAGTAGCTGCCCCAAGGCGAACTGTGTGCTCTGATTTTGGGTGTTCCCGCGCGCAGCCAGGAGTCGGACGCGACGGTCCTTGTGGGACCCTTCTGACGTGGGATATTCCGTGATGCTCTGTTGTGTGAAACCATCTCTCTCACGTTGAACAGGGGCTGTGGAAGCCATCAGCAAGCGTCTCTGGGGCTGCCCACAGCTCCTGGGCCGATGGTGTGGCATCACTGGGGCGAGGCTGAGGCAGAAGCAGGTGGGCAGCGCTGGGTGTGCTGCCCTCCTAGAAGTGCTGCCACCAGAATGGACCCTCTGCACCCAGCGCTTCCTGAACCATAGCATGGCCTGGGTTGGAAGGGACCCCAAGGATCATCAAGTTCCATCCCAGAGACCTCCACACTCATCATATCCTCCAGAGGCTTTCTTCCCTAATCCCTGCCGTCTTCGTGTGTTTGGAGCTGAGCTCCATCGAGCTGTTTTTCACCTGTCTCTGCCTATCCTCCATCTCAGGCATGTCAGAGGGCAGCTGTAATTCCCAGACAGAAGGAAGAGATGAAGTAACACCAACAGGAATAAGCCTGCAGGCTGTGCGCTGCATGGGGGTGGTTTCCACAGCCCACGTCCAGCTGTTGGCTGGAGGAGGCCATGAGCACCGCGCTCTGGCGTGGATCGCATCTGGGAACGGGAGGAAAAGTCATCTGCTGCCATCTGGGAGCGCTTAGTGGAAGCACGCAGAGGCATTTCTCTCTGAGCCAGGTCATGCAGCTGTGTCAGGGATTTCACATGCTCCAGTGTCCAAGGCCACCGGGGCTCTGTGTCACGGGTAAGTCACCAGGCAGCCGGCCACTGTCACGGGCTGAGACACTTCATGGCACTTAGCACCGGTGAGGTGCGGAGAGGCAGGAGAATGATGCCAGCAAGGCAGTGTGGCCAAGCCAAGAGTACGCTCTCCAAGATTTCCGTAGCAGACATCAGAGCCAAGTGTGCTTTGCTGGTGTGTGTCCTCCACAGGAGCCGCTGGCAGCTCACGCTCAGGCAGGAGCTGTGATTCATCCCTCCTGCAGCCCCTGCAGCTCTGTCCCTGGCCAAGCTGGGAGCGCCCAGATTCCAGATTAATCATCCGTATTACAGTAGCTGCTCACAAATCCCCACGTGCAGAGTGCTTCAGAGGTACAGAGAAAGAGGCAATCCCTGTCCCAAACAGCCTGCAATGTACCAGCTGTGTCTGAGCTCATGCAAGAGGGAGAGTAAGGGAAAATAAATATCGCTGCGCTCCTTTTACGGTGTGAGCTGAGCAAGAGGGAGTTTGAGCAACTTTCTCAGTGCCATTAGGGAAAAGTGTGTGAGCTGAGTCAACACCTCCCAGGCACTGCAGAGGTATAATTGCTGTAAGCATCGATCTGTAGTCATTGACAGATGGTAAAAAAATGGATAGCGTGACTTCTGACAAGGGTTCCCAGTGACGATATGGCCGAGTCGATATGTCAAGTTACACAATTGATAGGTAAAAAAGCTCTTTCATAAAGTCCTCTAAGCTGTTCTCAGGCAGTGAAATCATCGACTCCGTGATCCCCTGTTCCTTTGTGATCTTGTCATTCAAAAATAGCTGCTGTTGCCACAATGTCTCCCCCACGAAGACGCATTTAGTAGTTTGCTCAGCAAATATTTGTGAAGCGCTGCGTTGCACGCGGGAGCTGCAGCAGAACTGCTCGTTGAACGCTGTGCTTCAGCTGTTCCTCCGCACGCACAGCGCTGGCTCCCCGAAGTCTGAGCATCACCACTGGGTGAGCCGTGCTGGGGGGCCAGCAGCTGGGGCCAACAGCTGACACTCTGCGTGTCACGGGCCGCCACATGTTGTGTCACCCATCGGGCAAGTGTGGTGGCAGAAAGCAGACGTCCCTCCCTCCCACCTCCCCATCCATGGATGCCAGAAATGGAAAGAGCAGTCAGGCACGTGAATCACAGAATGGTTCAGGTTGGAAGGGACCTTAGAGGTCATCTTGTTCCAACCCCCCTGCCATGGGCAAGGACACCTCCCACTAGAGCAGGTTGCCCAAAGCCACACGTGCCCATACTGGCTTTTATATAGGCTGATCCCTAGAGATGTTGTATAGAGGAACCAAATATCTTTGTCTGAACATCCACAGTCGTGTATGTCTTAGGGCTCTTCTGGAGGAAAAGGTTCTGTACCTTGGCTGCAGGACACCTGGCAGCACACAGCAGCGGTTTCAAAGGATTCTGAATGCCTGTGACCAGTGCACAAGGCAACTCTTAACAAATTGCTCAACGTCTATATTGTGGTGATGAAAAGCAGACATCCTTTATCAGACCTTTCTCTTTCTAATACTAAACACTGCTAAAAATCAAATATTTCATTTCATACGTTACCAGTGATTTAGAAAAATCTCCCTTAAATTATGACTTCTCTTTAAGCCATCTTTCATTTTTAAATGACTGCATAAGGCAGGGAAACTGCTTATCTATATTAAGGCAGCATCTCTGCAACATTTCTCAGGGGCTGGGAAAAGTTGCTGCAGCAACAGCAGGTGTTACATAACGCTCCGTTCAGTGACGGATGCTGGAGCTGCTTTGCAGGGGGCTGCAGTCCCAGGCTCTCTGTTGCTGTCAGTCTCTGTCCCTGCCTGGAAAGTAGAATGTGTTTCAGAACAGGCTTTTAGAGCTCGCTGTAGAAGTAATGTGGACTTACTATGCTAAATAGTAATACTAACAATGCGTTGAGATGGTAATTCTAGACATTCGTTGGGAACACATTTTTCTCAGCAGCAATAAAAATCTGATTTTATTTATGTTACAGAATCCAAAATGCAACTGATGCCTTACAAAGTGGGGCCAGACTCAATCTGCCCTCCTGTAACTTCAGTGCACGTCACTAAGCAGCACGTAATGACCAAACTGCCTCGATGAGCAAACTTTCTGTAACATCTTCAGAGCTTACGCAGTCTGGCTTCTGGCTCCATTTTGTGGTTACTCCAAAGCCCAGTTCTGACAGCAAAGGTTTAGGAGTGCTTTGGGTTGGTGCGTTCAGGGCTGAGGGATGGAAAGGAAACAGCTATGATGGAACTCACAGTTTCATCTGGGTGTGAGGGATGGCAGGGCTGACCCTAATTTAGGAGACTGGGATTTTCAGCCAGCTTGTCCTGGCTGTAAAACCTGGTTCTTACACTTTCAGAAGGGAAGCGTCAGAGAGATTTATGGTCTGAGAAGCACAGAAACACTCACCCAAACATCCAGCTATTCCAGGATGTGAATGATCCTTCTGATGTATTGACAGCTTTCCAGCACACTCTCACATAGTTCTGTCTTTAGGCATCTAGGCCCTTTTCTGACCCAAGTGTCATCAGTTACATTGTCTTTCTCTGTTCTGACAGAAGCTGACCCTTATGATGTTATGAATGAGGTTTTGCTTCTCATACACCACATTTTTCTTTCATGTATTCCTAGGAGAGTGAGGGCTGTAGAAGCACTGCTTTGCTGTAAATGGCCTTTGCTTGACCGACGGTGTGGCGTTTTCCTGTACATCTGCTCATCCTTTGCACTCATGGGATAGTGAGAAATAACTGCATTTTCTTTGCCTGGTGTTCTTTACAGCCAAACTCCACTTGGGGTGGGATGGGGCATACAGACTGTGAAAGTTATTTCATGGTCCCTTGCTGATGATGCTGTGTTTCCCCCATGATTTTTCAGAACTAACCCAAAGAAATGCTGGAGGGAAGCGGTGTCTTCATGTTTTGTGACCAATTCCAGACCGCAGTGACTGTCGAACACGTGAACAGAAAATCCCGAGTGCTGATTTTGCACAGAGCATCAGCCATGACGTAGGGTGTGTTTACATTTCATTGGCACAGCTCAGGAGAGCACTTCTGAAGAGAATCTCTGCTGTCCTCGCTGTGGTTGCCTTGCTTCAGGTTTCAGGGTGGAGTCTGAGCATATGGAGTGGATGATCATAGCATCATAGAATGGCCTGGGTTGGAAGGGACCCCAAGGATCATTGGGTTCCAACTCCCCTGCCACAGGCAGGGCCACCAACCTCCAGATCTGCTACCAGATCAGGCTGCCCAGGGCCCCATCCAACCTGGCCTTGAACACCTTCAGGGACAGGGCACCCCCAGCCTCTCTGGGCAGCCTGTTCTAGCAGCAAACCACTCTCTCAGATGATTTTCAGATGAAACTAAAACAGCTGTTTTCCTTTTTTTTTTTTTTTTTTTTGCAAACACACACTCATCGTGCTCCAGCCACTGCCAGTCACTCAGTCACTCTGACAGCCTTGAGGGTGGCGATCCCACTGGGAACAGGCCTTCAGCCTATTTGCATTTGTGTCCTGGTGGCTGAGTGGCCATAGGGTCCTGCTGGTGGGCAAGGACACTGTCAGAAACTATCAGAGAGTCTCCAAAGGAGGGCTGTGAGGATGGGGAAGGGTCTGGCGGGCAAGGTGTGTGAGGAGCAGCTGAGGTCCCTCGGTTTGCTCAGCCCAGAGCAGAGGAGGCTGAGGGGAGGCCTCATGGCGGCTGCAGCCCCTCACAGGGAGCAGAGGGGCAGCGCTGAGCTCTGCTCTCTGGGGACAGCGACAGGGCCCGAGGGAACGGCATGGAGCTGTGTCAGGGGAGGGGCAGGTGGGGATTTGGGGAAGGTTCTGCACCAGAGGGCGGTGGGCATGGAACAGGGTGATGGCCCCGTGCTGCTGGAGCTCATGGAGCGCTGGGACACCGCTGTCAGCCATAGGGCCTGGGCTGTGGGTGGGGCTGTGTGGGGCCAGGGGTTGGGCTCCATTGTCCCTGGGGTTGCTCTGTGGTTCTACGAAAGCCACCATCTGAACAAACACAAACAGCCCCCAAATGCCATCGCACAACCTAATTGTTGAGGGAATGAAGTAGATCCATTAAGGAGATGTGGAAGGAAATGAGCACTGTCCCTGGTGCTCTGCAAAAACGTGCTCCTTTATGGAGCAGAGGGCTGCGGCTCTGCATCTGCGCATGGAGCAAAGATCTGCAGCAAAACGAGGAGCCCGATTTGCAAGAGCAGGGTGAAAAATGTGACAACATTGGAATGGCACCGGGATATTTGGGCTATGAGTTAATGCATATTGACATAAGCATGCATGTTTATATTCACACGTCTGCACACACCGAGATGCATTATAAGAGGCACGTTACAAATGCCGCTGTGCACGCACATTGCTGCGGGCACACAACACAGCTGCACCCCCGTTCAGCCGCACCTGCGGCCGCACGCGCCCCCACGCGGCAGGCAGCGCGTGTCCCTTTAAGCCTGGCCGCCGGCGCTAGGGGCGGAGCCTGGCGCGGCGCTAGCCNAGCATGGCCCCCACGCTGCTGCAGAAGCTCTTCAACAAAAGGGGCGGCGGCGCGGCGGCCCCCCACGGCCGGGCGCCCGGGGAGGGGCCCGCCTTCAGGTGAGCGGGGTGCGGAGTGGGGCCGCGCTCGTGCGGGGAGAAAGGGAGGGTGTGCCGTGACCCAGATCCGGCGCGGCGGGTCGGGTCCTGCCGCGCTGCCTCCTCCCTCCCTCCCTGGCGGGGTTCAGCAGCCATTGCTGCCGCACGTGCCGGGGGTTCCCTGCGGCCGCGCTTGCAGCGCCGCGGTGCGCAGGGCGCTCATGGCAGCGGGGTGTCGGGGCTGTGGGGCGGCCCCTTGGGAAGCGGCGGGCACGCGGCTGGTGCTGCCCTCCCGCTGGGAGCGATGCTGGGGCCGGGCCGCGGCTGCCGGGCTCGCTGCTTCCAGAGCACAGTACGGCTGATCGGCAGAGCTCTCCTTTAACGGGAAAGGAAAGGTATTTTCTGCATCCAGTGTTGTTTTGCTTTGTCCGTGACATCTTACCCAGTGCTCTGTCTCAGAGGCTGATGCCGCTAACTCTGCGGCCTCCTTCAGGGAGCTCTGTGAAGGCAGATTCCCTGCACAGTGCATCCTCCATTCACATCCATCTCCCATCTGTGGTGTTTGGTGAGGTTAGGGCCTGTCTGTTTCTTTTCCCTGTTCCCTAGATAAGACACTTCACACTTACTTAGCTTTCCATTTCAATAGTGTTTAAGTGATGTGGCACTTGGAAGCAAAAGTTGTCATAATAAAAGTATTGTTGTAGACACTCAACACTCGTTTTATTCCTCGTTCCTCTCCTCCTTTGCTATCCAGTTAGGCTTTGGCATATTAGATGTTAATGAACTTATTGGAAGAGTTTTGCATGCATCTTTTCTTTGCATGTTAATACTGCATTAAAATCCTTCCTCCTGACTTCTGAACGTGCAGTGGGATTTTCTCGTTCTAGTGGTCTCTGGGTGACCTGCAGGAGCATGTTCAGTGGGCCTCGGGAGCCCTGCACAGCACGTTTATTTCACTTTCTGTTGGTCAGTGACTTCTAAGTGAATGGCAATATGTGGTGGGACACAAGTAGAAGTGTGCACTTACTCCTTGGTTAACTTCTGTATCAAATAGGTGCAGGTGTGCGCTTAGCAGCAGAGTGGCACCATCCCTTCCTGCTCTGATGGCAGGAGGATAGCTCCCAGCTTCACTTATTTTGACAGCTTCTTTCTCCCAGTATGTCTCTAGGAAGCTATTCATTTTATAGTGTCACCAGGAAAGCCAGGGAAGTTCTGTTGCAGAGAGCCATCGACCAGAGGTGGGATTTGAGGGAGGAGTACTGCTTGTGCTTGCTCTGTTGGCCCCCTCTCCTTTCCCTAAAACTTGACCAAGCTTCAGGGCTGCTTCCTCTCTTAGGATCTGGAGAGAAAAGCAAGCTGCTGTGGGTGCTGCTTACCAGGATGAGCTGGCACAGTCATAAGGGAGAAGAGCTGTGGTGCCTGTAGCTAGGTGTCAAGCCACAAGAAATGGTTCTTGGCTTTAACATCTCAGTTTGGTCCAGGAGTGCTGTTTGCAAGAGAACCTCTCGGTTGTCCCCACTTTGGCTCATGTAGCCAAGTGATTCCGGTGTGCAAACTGGATTCCTGTTGGCGTTGAAGGAAATTAGGAAGTGTTGCTCCAGCCACTGCATGTTCAGACCTCGGTGAAACTTCAGACCCGGCAGTGTGCGTAGTGTGGGTGTCAAGTCCTTAGCACCAGTGATTTCTCTGGGTGGATCTGGTCCTACTGGGCTGCCCTCATGCTAATGGGGACACAGCCCGTACCTGCTGGGCGAGGAGGGAGTCAGCACGGGGTGCAGCCTTTCGTGGAGCACTGTTGGGGCAGGAGGGCTTCTGCTGGCACACACCTCCCTGCAAAGTCATGGAGGTGCGAGGTGGCAGGAGGGCACTATTTAGAACTGCAGAGTATCTTCTTTCTTCTTAAAAAGATTAAAAAAAAAAAAAATACAGCTGGAAAGCAGATGGCTGCTCATGGCATGATATTGTATTTGTTCTGAGTAGTTTTGTACACAGATCAGCTTCTGGATTTTATTACTACTGCTTTTTGCTTCCCCTAACTAAAAATGTGTGTGTGTATACACACGTATAAAAACATAACCATACCTTTTAATAGAGAAGTGTGAGTGACTGTAGTTCGATATTTTTAACGCTCTGAGGGAAGCCTTAATTACACTATTGAGAAATTACACTAATGAGAAATGAGTATTTGTGAATTCACTTAATGCTTCTTATTTGCTTGCCAAGTGTTACTTCCCTTCCAAGATGGATTTAGAGGACCTTGTACAGATTTTGGAGTGCCACCAGGGTCATGTGCTCAGCAGGACAGCAGCTATTACAGCAGAAACAAAGCATCCTCCCCCCCTAGAGTTTTTAATTTCATTTACTTGAGGCTGGAATGTCTGAAGGGCTAAAGATATATTTGAGTAAGGTATTGGGTGGCTTTAAGGAAATAACTGTTGTGGATAGCTTGTAGTTGTTCTTGCTTGATTCTAGGAGGAGATTTCACATCAGTGTTTTGCTGTACTTACAGATGGGAAAGATGGAAGTTATCCTGAAACACAGGGCTAAGGTTTCATGTTTTATTAGTGTGGGATTGTTGTGCTTTGATTCTGAAGCACCTGTATCCATGGGTATAAAAACAAAAAGACATACAGTGGAGTTCTATGAAGACTGCTTCCTCACTGGTAAATACCTGATTTCCGCACTGCGACCGCTGGTAAGATCTCTTCTGTATTTTTAGTGAAGAAATATTGTAAAATAGGGATTAACTTCATTTTGCATGGATTCTGTAAAATAAATGTGTAGTTTCAGCTGGGTTTGAAACTTGCAAACAGGCTGTTACTTCAGCTTTAAATATCAGCTGCTCCTTCTGGTGCCCGTAATGGAGCGGATGTCATGTTGTAGCTGCAGGATGTCTATCTGGTAGCAGTCTGTTAGCGTTGGTATATGAGATCATTTGTCTGGCAGTTGATATTAGTAATTCCTTTGGTCATAGCACTGAAATGCTCGGTGAGATCCAACTCACCAGGCATTATTTCACAGCGTTATTGCCAGCCTGGCCATGTTCCACCTTCTGAAAAAGGAAAGAAAGCAGTCGTGAGCTTTGCGTATGCTTGCATGTCAGTTTGTTCTATCTGTGTTAAGATGAAACGCTCCTCAGCAAATTCCTGTAGCCTGAGTTTTTCTTGAGCTTCTTGCAGCTTTGTCGACGTCCGCACAGCAGTGATGATAGGGAGCACACATGTACATCTTTACACAAGGAAATATCTCTGAAAATCTGGTTGTAAATGCTTTAAAAAAGAATTTTTTGGGGGGGAGCAGGGGGAGGAATCCCTACCCTGTGGAAAGGGAGATGCAGCCCAGGGCCAGAGCTGAACATGGCTGTGGGAAGGTTAGAAGTAAGTCTTGGCCTTGTACCTTCTTAGCTGGTGGCTGAAGGTGAGCCTTAAGGTGCAGTGTTACACCTCTGTTCTACCTTGGCCCTTCCTCGGTAATGAGAGCTAGGGAGCAAGCTCTGTGGAAGGAGATTTGTTGCAGGCAGTCTCGTTCAAGAAACAGCGAGGAAGTGATTGAAAGCATGGTCTTCTGACATGGCAACTGTGTTTCCAGCCTGGAGCTGTTTTGAAGGAAACAAAACAAAAACAGAAGCCAGAGGACTTGAGCTTTGCAGGAACCAAGGCCATTCTTCCTCTTAAGTTTGTTTGGATTTCCCTTCCCCTGAGAGGCTTCTGTCACTGACCCCTTGGTTTCCTTCAGCTTTGCTCTGAGACTAACTCTTGTTCTCTCTTACAAGAGAAACCCGTATGTAACATTTCTGTTGGTTGGTTGTTTCACACCTCAGGTGACTTTGAGAGAGATGGATGTACCTTGGTTATTGCATTTACTACCATGAAAAGATGCGTTCCTGCCTGAGTGAAGAAATTGGTTTAACCAACGATTTACCTCATTTCTGATTTCCTGGTAACTTACCTGTGTGGCACAACCAGCTAACAGTGTGTTTCATGCTCACTGGGCTCTTAAATTGGTGTGTGGTTGGATAACAGGTGCTTGAGGCCTTGTTCTTAGGGCACTTCTGCTGTTATGTGTCCAAGGCTGGGTAGGTGAGTGCCCTGCCACATACTGTGCTCAGTCGAAAATGGGAAAATTGGACATACATTCATAGGAATGGAATTCATAGGGAAACCAAAAAAAGGTGAGGTAGGTTGGCTTCACTAGACTCACTAGACTCTTAAGTAAACTTTGAAGTAACAGGAAAGCTTTGTTAAAAGTGGAGAGGGATGGAAGATGGCAGAAATTTGACAGAAGTGTTACAGCCATTAGTCATCGTGTCATCTCACTTGGACACTGTTGGCTGTAGGTGTTCTCAGGCAGTAGTGGCTTCTCACTGTAGTTCTGGTCTGAGCAGAAACAGCCCAGTGAGAACAGATGTGACAAAATAGCTGTGCTCAGGTGGGCCAGAAAACTGAGTAATTGTTTCCACAAAAGCCATTCATTTCTCCTCCTGGCACTTCAGCAGCACCGAAGCTGCTCAGACCTTCTTTGGCAGAGAGAATTCCTTGGGTTAGTACTGGCTGTGTACGCTACAAACCTCAGCAACATACCTGTTCCTCTAGGCATTCCCTCTAATGCTGGGAGGTTTGTTTTAGTCTGTAATCTGCTTTGTACTTCAGCAGCATGCAGGGGTGGCTCCTGAAGAGAAGGCTCTGTTTCAGAGCTGTGTTTCACAGTTGCCAGCAGCTGGTTCCACTAAGTGCACCCTGCATTAGGGGAGCGGCATTGCCTTGGGTCACTTTGACAAAGTGCCATAGGAAGAGCGTTCTTGCGCTGTTCCAGTGATCAGTATTGCCAGGTGAGGGTTCTCGTGGGTGCACTCAGCGAAACGTGAGGAAATGCAGCTCTGGCCAACAGTGAGAAAAGGAGGGCTTGGAGTTGGGCATTTTGTGTGTGAAGGCAGCAGGTGTGGCTCTGCACCTTGCCGTGCGCTTTGTGTGATCAAGGACCTGATTGCTGCTGATCTGGCTGACCAGCATTGCTGTGGCTGTTTGCCTGTTGTGAACCACCACCTCTGTGTGCCCTGCCTGCAGGTTTTCTTAACCTTCAGGCTCAGGTTCTTCTCTGGCTGACTTCCTCCTTCTCATGACGGTTTGCACTGCTGTTCTTCCCGTGCTCCATTGCCCTATTTGCATGTGTCAGCTGCTCCAACATCTGTGGCTGTGTCATGCTGGATATACAGGATTGAGGTCACGAGACAAGCTTCTGCACAGGCTGCAAGGCTGTTGAAGTACCACGAGGGCTCGGTTAGGGCTTGGTCATACAGCCTCTGCCTTGCCAGCTGTGATCAGGGCAAGCCCTGTTGCTTTTACATGACAACAGCCCGAATGTTTTTATCGGTCATCGCACATCCTGGATGGTGATGGGATTCTTAGAATTGCACTGATTGATGGGCACGAGGGTTTTAAATCACATTTACCGTTGTTAAAACTGACTCATGACTTTCCTTCCATAAATTGTGCTGAAGTGAAACTCGAGCTACGTGTATGTCATGCAATTACTGAATCAGTGCGGAGCTCTTCCTGCGGTGAGTTCTTTCCTAAATGCAGTGCAGTTCAGCTTTTCCCCTCCAAGGTGCTCAGAGAAGTTTCAGATGTGCTAATGAAATTAGCTGCATTAAGTAAACAAACTGTCAATATTTAATTGCTTGTCTAATGGAGGTGCTAACGGGCTGAGCTGGATATTAGCACTTGCAAATCAGAATTCTAAACACTTTACTACAGTGTATTTTATAATGGGGTCAGGAAGTTTCTTATATGGTATCTCTTAGGTTTTATTAGCACTAAGGCTACTGTCTTCTGAAAGAAAACAGTGGCTTGAAGACACTTGGTGCTTTGGATTTCTGTGCAAAGTCCTTGCACTGAATTTTGAATTTGGATATTACCTGACATTTGAAGTTGCTGAGCTTTAGGGACTGGGCAGGTGCATGCAGAACTTCAGGAGCGTTGGAAATGTGAGCAGAGTACACTAGGTAATGGCTTTTGAAAGAAACCCTCAAGAGGTTTATGTTGAAACTGTTGAATACATAGTTCTAAGTAGGCTCTTTCACTGAGTGTGGGCCACTTCCAGATCAGGCAGGACTGGAGCGTTCACATTGCAACATTATATTCAAGTCTGTAAAAGACAGTTTTCAAAAGCTGCAACTCCTAGACCAAAATCTATGTGATCGTTTTCTTTGTTTCTATGTGTGGCCGTATGAACTCGTTCAACTGTTGTGAAGTTGGGATCTTATCTCTGTCTTCTTGCCTTGCATTTCCCACAAAATGACCATCAAAAATCTTCATTTTTAACACCCTGCTCCAACTTGCTCTCTAAAAAGACTTGTGCGTTTTAGAGCAGACCTTACTGTTGGAAAGCTGGTGGGCTCTGTTTCTGGAGTTAGGGCTTCTTCATCTGGGCAGTGACCTGTTCAGCTGCTAGAAAGGAGGGTTGGTGTCCTCTGGTGCAGGCACAAGGAAGAAGCAAGTTAGGGGCAGAAAGAGTCTGGTCCTGGCAAACGGATAGCAGCAGCATGGGATGTTATCACCTTCTCCCATGCTAGAGCTGATTACTCACTGGGTATTTATCACTTCCACAGCAGTGTTGATAGAATCAAGAGTGTTGGAGCCCTTCTCAGCCCTGTCTGTGTAAAGGTCAGTGGTATAGCCATCTCCTGCAGCAGTTCTTGTTAAGCTGTCAGACTGCACGCAGGAGCAGTTGTGGAGGGCTCGTGTTGTGGTCCTCAGCTGTGTTGAGAGAGCTGTAATGAAGACCTGGGAATTGGTCACTGCTTGGGTTCACTTAGCAGATACCTGGAGTGATGTGCAGCTGAGCTCTTGCTGGGTCTTGGCTTTTAGCCCAGAGGAAGGTTGCTCTCACGTGGTAGCCAGCTGAAACAGATTTAGGAGTGCCAGCTTCTGCCTTACAAACCATTAAATGAATTTCTAAATCGCATCAAGCCAGAGAGGTGGAAAAATTAACCCTCTCTGATCGTCAGGATACCATTTTATAATATCTGGCTGTACTTGCTGAGCACTAAACAATTTCACACGTGATTCCAAGATCTACAGTGAGTGAATAACACCTGATGACTTCAGTATTTCCAAGACTTGAGGATGTAAGTCCACTGTAGACTAAATTACAGCACTGTTAAGTACAGAAATATTCAATTCATGTGCCATAGTTCTTGAATTCATAAGTCCCTATGTGCAGTTTTGTGGACAGAAATATTTATAGGAATAGTTTTGAATGGAGATAGGCAAGGGAGAGGAAAATGGGAATAGACTGTCTCATAATGGATGTGAGTGGTTGTTTTTTCTTTTTAGAGTCAGTCTCCTCAGTGAAGCTGTGTATACAATTGGCACTGCATCTGCCTGATTTCTTGGTCTGGTTTTAGGCAAAAAACACCTGGGTGGAATATGAAAGATAGCTTGAACTTGTGAATTAAAATCTGGTTACTGCTTAAAGAAATAATTGCATATTTGTATTGAAATGTGGAGTTGGCACGTGAAGCTGATTGAAACAATGACTTCTCATTTGCATTACTGAAGCACTAGGAGCTGGCTACAGTGTAGACTTCATTACTGTTGTACCAGTGGGCCCTGTTTAGGCTAGAAAAGCATGTGAGAGTTTTGTTTGTTTTTCTTTTAATTAAGTTGTCCTGAATTTGTAATTGTTAAGAGGTTGCCTCATGAGTCTTCTCTAAGTTGCATCTCAGGAGAAAGTGAGGTCTATTATAGAATAGTTGCTTGTGCAATGTTTTATGGAGGATCAGTGAAGGGCCTTGACCAGTTCTTCCCTGCTCACAAAGAGAATGGTTTCTGATGTATCCAAGTAGGCAATTACCACGTAAGTTTTGCTTGTTTCTGTCACTAGCTGTGTGAAACGTTCCTATGGCGTGGCAGGGTTGCACCTGGCTCTTCTCTGTGTGGTTTTGGCTTTCGGTGGGTATATTTCATGATCGACAAACACTATTTGAACATGTTTCTGGGCATGGAGAGCTTGTATTTATAAACCTGGCTGTATAAACTTTTAATGTAATATCAGTATATTGGAGGAAATGTTGAGGGACTTATGCAAGCAGTTAGAGTGGTTGGCCTACTTTAAGCAAGAGGTTATTTTGTAACTTAATGACTACTTATACATTCCAAGTCCTATGCAATTGGTGGTAAACAAAACATACCTCTCTTGGTTAGTGTCTTGCAGTAAGGCTACATTGCCATGCCAGGCTGTGGCTGAGCTGTGGTTTGTTTGGTTGGTTTTGTCTCTTGTTTCATGGGGAAGGTGCTACATTGAGTGACTTGACCCTGAACCTGTATAGGATTCCAAGATAGGGCTTCTTCATTTAGCAGTGAGACATAAAAATAAATATATGTAAGCCTTCAAGATTCAGTGCTGGGAAGTTACCCTCAATGCTGTCTGCAATAGAGGGTTAAGGGAAGTGTTTTAGATGGAATAGACAAATGATCATAACAAGAACAAAAACATATTTTTGGCCATAACTAATGAAAAACGCCGGAGCTGACGTTATGTCCGTCTGTGTTATCACTTCATCCAATCTAAGGCAGGATTTCCTGGCATTCATCTACAGAGAGGCGATGGACTTTGCTGTTCATGCTATAGCAACTTTGGAACCATCAAGTATGGCTTCTTCTGCATGTGTTCTTCTCCCCATTACCACCACTTGGGTACATTGTCATAAGCAGTCATCATACTTTGTTTGCATTTATTCCCTTTCCCATCACTGCAGGATAACTTTTCAGTTACCTCTTGATGCTCTTTTTTTTTTTCCTGAAAGAGTTTGAATTTAAAAAAAAAAACAAAACTTGCTTTTGCAGCAACTTGCCATTAAATATTGAGAGAGGACTCTGGATGTTTTGCTAGCTGATCAAACTGGGCTGCTTCAGCTCTCAGCTCTGCTGGAGTGCCACACCTGCTGTCTTGGCTTTTGTATGTCACAGGTCTTAATAAAATACAAAATCAGCATCATAACTATGGTGCTGGATAAATATATATCGAAAATAGCAATGTAATACGTCAACACCTCTTTTATTTGTAAATTTGATGATAAAATTTGTTATTAAATTATATTCCGTTGAGTATACAAGCATTTTTAGTTACTTTATGTTGTAGGTGATGGAGTTTATATCAAAAGGATAGGTAGGTCATTCTGAAAGTAATGCCTGCTGTTTATTTCCATGTTAACTACAACAGATGCAAACAGCACAAGAGCACTATTTAATAGAGCATGTTCTCGGCTACAAAGCACTTTTTCGATATAGTCACCACCAGTGGCCATGCATTTTCACTAGCCATGACCAAGAGCCTGCATGCTGCACTTGTCAAAATCTGCACCAGCGGAGATCACTGCTGTTGCTGCTGGAATGCACCACTTCACTGTGCTCACAGCCACTGGTTGGGCTCCATCAATGTTCAGCATGTGTCAGTGGATGTCAGTGGGTACCATTTTTGTGTGGAGGAATTCAGTGCCACCCCTTTGCTCCACCTGCACTTCCATGTCAGAGGCCGTTGTGTCAGAGTGCCCCTCTGCTGCCATCTGTCACACGACAACTACATGGAACGGGAGATGGGTGGGAAGGTTCAGCCTCTGCTGCCATCCCGCCAACAGCCGCCTCTGATATCGTGGGCCAACATCATAAAACAGGAGACATTACTTTCAGAGCAGCCCTTGTGTTTTTCAGCTAACTAGTAAAAAAATTTTTGAATGCCAAATGATGTTCTTATCTCCGTTGGTTGGCATTAAGATGTAGTTACGTCTGATAAATAATATTGTTTTCTAGTTGTTGCTACATCTTTGTATTCTGAAACTACCGCTTTGAACAGGAGCTTGAAAGCTGCGTATGTACTTCAGGGGAGGAAAAAAAAAAAGGGAGGCTTTGCAGAAGAGGGAGAAGGAACAGGAAAGAGCAGGCGCTGAAGCCCACACCTGAGGATGCCACCCCGGAGGTGCGGCAGTGGTGGCCTGCCTGTTTGTGTAGGAGATGGTGAGGTCTGATGGGAAGGTGGTGAGTGCTTTCATGTAGCACTGAACCGCTACAGGAGTTGATTCAGTGTTGTGAATACCCACTTCTGCCTTGCATTGCTGCTCAGAAGTTTTTCTGAGATGTGCAAGGTGTATTCTCCCTCCTCCCATTACGAGGGTAGAGGCACAGGAGTAACGCTGGTGGGATAAGAGCCTTGCACTCATCTCGTTCTGACTGAGGCAGCTCCCCGACGTGCCTTGGCCGTGTGTGTATTCAGTAGCTGTGTTCCTGGATGCCAGCCCAGTCACATGGCAGTGCTGGAACACGGGACATGTGAGCGCTGCGTTAGGCCAGCCCCGGCGCTGAGGCAGCGGGAGGTGAGCAGCCTGCGCCTGGCGGAGGGGCTGGGGCCCGCACTGCTCGCTCCTGCCGGGCCGCTGCCGCTTGGCTCGGCCGCTCTGGCTCCAGGAACAGCTGGGAGCTGCTCGCTGGAGGCTTCTTCGGAAAGATAAAGCAGAAAAAGCCAAATGAATGTTCAGTGAACAAGGGAGCCTTGGGTTCCTTGCCATTGAGATCGCTGCTATAGAACAGCTTCTGTGAAATATTTGGCTTGAGTTGGATAAACGGAGATCTCCTAGCTGCTGGAAAGCTGCTGGGCTTGGGCCGGGGAAGCCGGTGAGAGTTAAGCGATGTCTGTATGGAGGAACAAGTGCTGGGTGTAGAGACCTCACCTTTTTGCACATTTCAGTTGTCTTCAGGTTTGAAGTCCTAGTTCAAGGAAAAAGCTCCTTTACCTGCAGCGCAAACTTGCCCTTTGTTAGTGCAGTTACCAGTCCTGAGCTCTTTTTGCATTGCTAGTACAGAATTCCATTCTGGGGGCTTGCCACTGAAAGCATTGCCCTGTGCTGCTAATGGTACTGCTTCAAACGTGCTCTCCTTGGAGAGAGCTGTTTTCTGGTTTTTGGTTTGTCTTTCTATGGTTTATTAGTTATCACTGAGGCATTCTATGAAGCCTAACTCCCAAACTTCTGACTTGCTGATAAGCCACTGAACAGTGAATCCAAGCTTAGGGAAGCTGGCCAGGTTGTGAAACGCTGCTGTAGTAGGCTGTTCTTGATGGCTGTGAACAGCTGATGTGTGCGATTTATGGCGACTCTGACTTGGTGTAAAACTGCTCGCTAGTTTCTGTCAGGTGTGTATGTGGTGCTACTGCTTTCTGGCAATGGAGATGATGGAAAATGAATCCAGCTTTGCAAAAATTCAGTCTACTCTCTGTCACTAAGCAGATAGTGCGGGGTGCTCTGTGTTTGTGAGCAAACAGACCTCATGTTGTTTTCATACAGTAACATATAAAATTATTTTTAAAACAGGCAACGTTTCTGAGCAGTGACCTAATATTGAGAACTCTTTCTCTCCACCACAACTCTTTCTACAGGAAAACCCAAGCAGAGAGAGAAGTGCTGCAAATGACATGTTCCTTCACTTGCTGCATGACTAATCTGCAATGTATCCAGCCTGACTTGTGTGGAGCTAGGAACTATGTATCATGCTGGAACAAGGTGGTTCAGCTAAGGTTAAATATTGCTTTACCATATTAGGACTGCTTTAAATGATCGTGGAAAAAGAATGTGGTGTGGCATCAGCACAACTCTTCCATATCCCAGGTTGTAAAAAGAGAAGGAACGTGAGATAAATACAGTCTCGGGAGAGAGGAAGGGAATCTACATCTTCTACATAGTCTATTAAATAGTCTTAGAGGGAAAATGTTCATGGAGTAATCCAAAACAGATTCCACTTTACCTATAAATATATTCTGACATTCATACCAGATGTCTGGGTTGTGGGCATTTTTTGTGTATCAATTTGGCTAAAGTATATGTTTCACAAAACCAAATTCTCACTGAAACAGCAGGTATGATTCAAACTTTGTTTTCCTACATTTTTGTAGTCTGTTTTGAAAAGATATTTGGAAAACAAAAGCTTGCTGGGCACTTAAATGTTAGTTTTGCAAACAGCATTTACATTTTAGTAGACAGCTATAACTTCCACAGAATGTTCTGAATTGGATAACTTCCATCATACATTTTTCTTCTCCACATCCCAGCTTTTCTTAGTGAAGTATCACCTTGAGTTGGAGTCGTTTATGCAATTGTCTGAGAGTTGAGGTGAAGGGCAGGAAGTGACCTACAAAGAGAACAGGTGATATGCTGTCACATTGCCTGGAAAAAGGAGGGCTGTTTAACTCTGCTTTCCAGAGGGTTATAGTGGAGTGCAGGACACTTTCTTCCGTTCTCTGTAGTATCTGCTCCTTAGGCTGAAGGTGTTTTCCCTACATGGATTTGTGCTTATATTTCTTGGAAACTGTTGAGTAGATTTTCAGTCTTAATTCCCCAAGTACTTGAGTGAGCTATTGTTGTAGAGCTCACTGCTTAGTGGGCTTCTGGGTGTTCCTGGTTGTAGGCTCTGACATGGATCCCATATTTAACTGGGATTTATCTGTATGTTTTGGAGCTTTCTTTGGGGAAAGGGTAGGACAGATGTGAATGCTGTGAACTGGCCATCAATTACCTGGTTCACCACACTTCCAAGGGGAACAGGAACACTGCTGTTGGAAGTAGTCCTCCTCAGTGAGGCGTGAAGTCCCCCTCTGCCAAATCTCCTGGATAACTTGAGAACAGGCCAAAGCTTTGTGCCCGTTTCCCTCATGTGAGGACAGGAGCCATCGTGGGGACTGTGTGTACGCTCAGGTAACTAAAACGGAGTTTTATTTATTACTGCTGTAGGTTTCCTGCTGTGGCTGAGCAGGCTGTTCAGTGTGCTCCAGCAAAACTCAAGGAGGATGCTGTGCTGTTCAGTGGGTAGCATGCAGCACTGGCTTCTGAAATCTTGCTGTGCTGTCCAGCTCTGCTGCTGTATTGCTGGGCGGCCACTAGCAAAGTCGTTTTCCCGTTTCAGCCTAGAAGGGAAGTAGCTCCTTGGCTGTCATCTCATACAGTGTCCAAACTGCTGTTTGGAGTTGTTAGCAGCTGTATGGGTAAAGCTGCTGTTGTTCTCCTTGTTTTTTGAAAGCAGGAATGGGAAAGGTGGGCTTTCTTCCCCAGCAGAATTACTTGAACTTGAGCCAAGTGTGAAGTTGCATCAGTCTGTTTAAAAATTTGTGTTGTCTTTGTGGGAAGTATTTTATTAGGTGTTTGCCACCACTGTACTGCCCTGGAACTGTTTTAGTAGGCCCATGACTAGAAAGTTCTCACAAACTGACTTTTAATATCTGTGACAAACTTCTTTCTTCTTGTTGTTTTCCCTTCTCTTTAAAAGCTTTTCAGAGCAGTGCTTTCAAGTGTAAATGCCATTTGTCCTTAGAAGTCAAACCATTACAGTGCAAAACAGCCAGTGTTGCTGGGTGTTGGGTTTTTCCCCCCACTAAACCATATGGCAATGATGACAGACTCCTATTTGCTCCTGCGCCCTGTGAGGTTGCTAGGAGTTGTCAGATGACACTTGCTCACATGAGAGCCATTAACAGGGTGTTGTAGCCAGTGTTAGAACAACCTTGCAATGAAGGGCGAGTCACTGCGAAAGCAACTGTGCTTTTTTTTTTTTTTAAGAGGCCATATGGTTGGGTCTTGTGACTACATAATTGCCAGCTACCTAATCGCATACCAGGAAACAAACACAGTTTAAGTCAATATTAGCTGTTGTATCTGCTGCAGCTTTGTGCCAGGCTTGGTAGGAAACTAGCAGCAGCGAGAGGATGGCTTCTGAAACTTGACAGTCATGTGTCTGCTCCTCTGTCTGGGGTAACTGCTGTGGTACTTCAGCTGTGGCTGTCTTTCTTCATTAATGGCACTGAGAATATATGAAGATCTCTTTGCCTCTTCTCCCAACAAGAAATCAGCAGGCTGCGTTCCTGTGTGGGGAAGAAATCTGGTAGGAATTGCCATGGTTAATGGTTGATCTATAGTAAATAAATCTGCTTGAGGCTGTATCTCTTCAGTGGGTACTTAGCTTTTTGGGAGAACTTTGTAAAAGAAAATGTGTGGGGGTACACCAAAAGCTACAAATGGCACCGGGGGACGGATAGAAAGTGCAAGAAACAGCAGCGATGTACCACATGGAAATAAACTCTCCTGTACCAAACTGGATGAAAGGATAAACAAATCTCTGAGAGACCCAAGTGGCAGCTGTGTGAGTGGAGTGACCAGGCTGCTGCCAAGCAGGTATGTATGTAGCTTTTTGCTATAGAAGACATTGGACAAAGGGTGAACTTTTTGACTTGATGTTAAATTTATTAGATGCTTAAAAAGCTGTGAATGATTTGGAAAGTTCTATGAGGAGGTTATTGTTGCTGGTGGTGGTGAGTGATACTCCAGAAAGTCTTCCCTGTTGTTTGAGATGGAGTCTGTGTTCTTGACTTGGACATATAAGGTACATGCTAACTGAGCTCTGAAGGCTAATTGACTCTTCCTAGTTAAGGCTAACTAACCTTACCTTCTTTTTCTAATTGTTTTCCCTCTTGTTAATTTTTGTTGCCGCCTTCTGCATTAGTGGCCCAAATAGTGCTGGTTTGCAGACAGGAAAGAATGCTGTGAAGTGGGAGAGGAACACGGGGCAACCCCCGCTTTGCTTGTAAACCATCTCTAGATCAAGCAGGACAGCCAAGTCATCTGGAGCATGGGTCTGGGCAGCCTTTGCCCAATTTTTACGCTAGAATGTTAGAATACCTATTCTACACTTAAGATTGCTTTTATAAAAAGCAGCAAACAATATATAGCTAGATTTTAGACTTATTTCTCTAGCCTGTGGATGCTGCACTGATGCAGTGATTAGTCACTTTCTGAAATACATTAAGGTCAGCTGAAGTAATCTTCAAATATAAATAAATAGGTCACTTCTCAGTTACTGCATGCATTCTGATTGTTGTACAAGTGAACTGAAAGCTTTCCTGTAAAGAGATGAGTTTGGAGATCTCTTTTAACTGGAAGTACTGATTCAAGGCAGAATTGTCTCCCTTCTGGAAACACTTCTGCTTACCTCAGTGAGACCAGAGCCTCAACATCTCATATCTGTGGTGGAAGATGAACAAGCCAAAGGACAGTGACTTGCATGCCACCTCAGGAGAAATGAAGTGCATTTAAACTTAATCGGGAATTCTTAGGAGAAACCTTGCCAGGATATCTGTAAGCTGTTTCAGACTTGTGGCTTTCTTACAATAAATAAATCAGTGCTTTTTTAATGTCTCTATTGTCCTAGGTATAGCAAAGCTAGTTTTCCTGTTACGTGAAGATAGCTTGATCTTATTTGTTTATTTAGACTTGAAGGTGATGTTTATTAGTTCTGGCATTTTCCAGGTGTGGAAGAGTTCCGCTCAGAAGGCAAGGTTGGATAAGCTGAACAGCTGAAGCAGGGTGCTGATGCTGAAGGGAGCAGTGACATTACCTCTCCTTACCTTGCTTTCTGCCAGCATGCTCTTGGCCTTTCCCCTCGTGCTGCCTCCAGTTGTTCCAGAACTGTCGGGTACTGACTTCCCTTAGGGAGTCAGCTCAGCTCGCTAAGCAGACAGAAAGCTGACTCCAGGAACAGGAGGGGAAAAAAAAAAAGCAACAAAAAATTAACATTCTAAGTAGCCTCAATACTTGCTTGAAATACACAGGGAACAATTTTCTTTGTGCCCTTTCCTAGAGGTATCCAGCTCCGTGGTTCAGGTGAGTTAGCGTAACTCATGCTGCCACCAGGAGGTGGAGATTCCATCGCCTTCTACTTCTCCTCTTTTCCAGCCACGTTTCTAAGCTGCTTTCTTTGCTGGAACAGATTTCTGCTGTTTTGAAGACCTGAGCCAGTTCACAGAGTGTCCAGCAATTAGCAGAGCCAACGTGAGTAATAGGGAAGGTCATGTTGTTAGAAAAAGGGGAGAAGGATACATGGGGCTTTTATGTGATGGAATACGAAAACTGTTCAGCCAGAATAGCCTCACTTAACCTGAAATACGAACATCTACACGAGCTCATGTCCATTTACTGAATTTAGCTAATTGCTAAGAATATGCAGGACCTCGTGTAACGCATGGTTTGTAAGCCAAAGGGAAATATTTTGGTTAGGTGTCAGTCTCTTCTTGCTTTTCTAGAGTGCATGTACTGCTACCAAAATTCCACTGTAAGGTCTTGCAGTATGTTGATCAGAGGGCTGCCAAAACCAACCAACCAACAAAAAAGCACAAATTTGTTCATTCTATTTGTCAACTTTGCTTTGTAAGGCACTTAGCAATTAGCAGTTCTTTCAGCACAGAACATGTTTTCACGCAGAGGTTTTTAGCATTGTGTTTCATTAAGTAGTTCTCTAGCAGGAATTGAAGAGGTAAAATCTTAGAAAATTTTTCTTACTCGCAAATAAACAGGGCTAAGGCAGGTGGTGTTTCAGTGTTTAGCAAAACTTACTTTGAGGGACTTTTTTCAAGTAACTGGAACAAGCAGCAGTTGTTTCTCAGAGGTAGTGATTGTATTATGTGCTCTCCAAAACTTGAGCTGGAACAAATGGGAAGCTTACCCTGGGCATTACCTCGTTTTGTGATGAGCAGGCATGCTGTCATTAGTAGGTATAGCTGTAAAAGGGCTCATATTATAGAACTCTCACATAATTTCCTTTGGTACTTAAGGTATGGTTAGGTAAGCTGTTTGAGGCAGAAGCAGAGACAAAAGCAATGATCAAGAACGTGCCAGTTTGGATTTCACCAAATGAGTATAAGGAAAACAGCTCGATGTGAAGTAGGGGAGTGTCAGGAGTGGTGCTGAAGGGCTGCAAAGGCACTTGGGGTGGGTTAGCTGACACTGTTGGCAGCTGGGCGCAGAATGGGCTCTCACAGTCTGGTCAGGTGCTGCAGCCAGGCCAGCAAGCAAGAGGTTTTTTGTGTTGAGGGTTTATTTTGTAGTCCAAAAGCAGAAGAATTAAGCTTTTATACAAATGGGTTTTGTTTTCATTGACAAATTAAAAGTTGATAATGTGCAAACTCTGGAGTAAATTTTTCACGTAACGTTTTCAGAATCTTCTTTCCCTACCTTCTCCTTCTTCTCCACAAATGCATCGTGAGAATTCTTGTCACCTTGACATTAATGTCAGTTTATATTGTGGTTTTGCAGTAGGAGAAGGTCTTTTCTGTATTTTTATACATTTCACAAAAAGAAACAAGTCCTTTGGTCAGGCTTGGCAGTCGAAATTGATTAATGAATTAGTAAACAATGGCTCAAGGTGAACAAGTTGTGTGCATGTAGGAGCTTTATTTACCTTAGGAAAAATACACTAAAATATCTCTGCTTATTTTAGATATTTTGGTCTGTCTTCTTAGAAACAACTGATGCAAGAGAGGGTTTTTCTTGTAGTTGAATATCTCAAGGAATGTCAAGCTAGCTGTACAATGCAAGTGTGCCTTGTTTTCCATAAGTTATTTTGTGTAAAATAATCTTACCTCTTCCATAAGAGATACATGAAGAAACAAAGAAGCATGTCTTTCAGCATTGCTATATTAATTTCTTGCGGATTTAAAGATAAGGTGGTTTGGTTTTGGCTTTTATGCACATGAAATCAGAGCCTCTGTACTGTGACTGTGTACTGTGTATTCTTCAGGGCTGTTTTTAGGAAGTGGTTGCATACTGCTGTCCCTGTTTTGAGGGCCGTATGTTATACAAACTGGCTTAAACAATGAAGGGTGGAAGTGCTGTAATCAGTCTGCTCATCAGTTTTTGTGTAAGGGGGAAAAAAAATCCTGCTCATCTGACCAGTCTTGTGCCCAGCGCTGGCTTCCACGTGCAGGGAATGAGACTGTGTTCATATGCCTGTACAGCGTGCCTATGGGTGCCCTTGATCCTACAAATGATGTTTCAGTAGGATGGATCATTTCTGTAATGTGTGAGACCACTGCGAGGGCTGTGTCTGTACTCAGAAGGCAGAAATCCTTAATTGTGCTGTGCTGCATGGAGAAGGCCCCTCAGGAGGCTGTTGNGGAAGTACTGATTCAAGGCAGAATTGTCTCCCTTCTGGAAACACTTCTGCTTACCTCAGTGAGACCAGAGCCTCAACATCTCATATCTGTGGTGGAAGATGAACAAGCCAAAGGACAGTGACTTGCATGCCACCTCAGGAGAAATGAAGTGCATTTAAACTTAATCGGGAATTCTTAGGAGAAACCTTGCCAGGATATCTGTAAGCTGTTTCAGACTTGTGGCTTTCTTACAATAAATAAATCAGTGCTTTTTTAATGTCTCTATTGTCCTAGGTATAGCAAAGCTAGTTTTCCTGTTATGTGAAGATAGCTTGATCTTATTTGTTTATTTAGACTTGAAGGTGATGTTTATTAGTTCTGGCATTTTCCAGGTGTGGAAGAGTTCCGCTCAGAAGGCAAGGTTGGATAAGCTGAACAGCTGAAGCAGGGTGCTGATGCTGAAGGGAGCAGTGACATTACCTCTCCTTACCTTGCTTTCTGCCAGCATGCTCTTGGCCTTTCCCCTCGTGCTGCCTCCAGTTGTTCCAAAACTGTCGGGTACTGACTTCCCTTAGGGAGTCAGCTCAGCTCGCTAAGCAGACAGAAAGCTGACTCCAGGAACAGGAGGGGAAAAAAAAAAAGCAACAAACAATTAACATTCTAAGTAGCCTCAATACTTGCTTGAAATACACAGGGAACAATTTTCTTTGTGCCCTTTCCTAGAGGTATCCAGCTCCGTGGTTCAGGTGAGTTAGCGTAACTCATGCTGCCACCAGGAGGTGGAGATTCCATCGCCTTCTACTTCTCCTCTTTTCCAGCCACGTTTCTAAGCTGCTTTCTTTGCTGGAACAGATTTCTGCTGTTTTGAAGACCTGAGCCAGTTCACAGAGTGTCCAGCAATTAGCAGAGCCAACGTGAGTAATAGGGAAGGTCATGTTGTTAGAAAAAGGGG
Source organism: Penelope pileata (assembly GCA_013396635.1). NCBI lineage: Eukaryota > Metazoa > Chordata > Aves > Galliformes > Cracidae > Penelope > Penelope pileata. The sequence goes on along the minus strand of WBMW01003428.1, from coordinate 514,701 downwards.
AGAAGGATACATGGGGCTTTTATGTGATGGAATACGAAAACTGTTCAGCCAGAATAGCCTCACTTAACCTGAAATACGAACATCTACACGAGCTCATGTCCATTTACTGAATTTAGCTAATTGCTAAGAATATGCAGGACCTCGTGTAACGCATGGTTTGTAAGCCAAAGGGAAATATTTTGGTTAGGTGTCAGTCTCTTCTTGCTTTTCTAGAGTGCATGTACTGCTACCAAAATTCCACTGTAAGGTCTTGCAGTATGTTGATCAGAGGGCTGCCAAAACCAACCAACCAACAAAAAAGCACAAATTTGTTCATTCTATTTGTCAACTTTGCTTTGTAAGGCACTTAGCAATTAGCAGTTCTTTCAGCACAGAACATGTTTTCACGCAGAGGTTTTTAGCATTGTGTTTCATTAAGTAGTTCTCTAGCAGGAATTGAAGAGGTAAAATCTTAGAAAATTTTTCTTACTCGCAAATAAACAGGGCTAAGGCAGGTGGTGTTTCAGTGTTTAGCAAAACTTACTTTGAGGGACTTTTTTCAAGTAACTGGAACAAGCAGCAGTTGTTTCTCAGAGGTAGTGATTGTATTATGTGCTCTCCAAAACTTGAGCTGGAACAAATGGGAAGCTTACCCTGGGCATTACCTCGTTTTGTGATGAGCAGGCATGCTGTCATTAGTAGGTATAGCTGTAAAAGGGCTCATATTATAGAACTCTCACATAATTTCCTTTGGTACTTAAGGTATGGTTAGGTAAGCTGTTTGAGGCAGAAGCAGAGACAAAAGCAATGATCAAGAACGTGCCAGTTTGGATTTCACCAAATGAGTATAAGGAAAACAGCTCGATGTGAAGTAGGGGAGTGTCAGGAGTGGTGCTGAAGGGCTGCAAAGGCACTTGGGGTGGGTTAGCTGACACTGTTGGCAGCTGGGCGCAGAATGGGCTCTCACAGTCTGGTCAGGTGCTGCAGCCAGGCCAGCAAGCAAGAGGTTTTTTGTGTTGAGGGTTTATTTTGTAGTCCAAAAGCAGAAGAATTAAGCTTTTATACAAATGGGTTTTGTTTTCATTGACAAATTAAAAGTTGATAATGTGCAAACTCTGGAGTAAATTTTTCACGTAACGTTTTCAGAATCTTCTTTCCCTACCTTCTCCTTCTTCTCCACAAATGCATCGTGAGAATTCTTGTCACCTTGACATTAATGTCAGTTTATATTGTGGTTTTGCAGTAGGAGAAGGTCTTTTCTGTATTTTTATACATTTCACAAAAAGAAACAAGTCCTTTGGTCAGGCTTGGCAGTCGAAATTGATTAATGAATTAGTAAACAATGGCTCAAGGTGAACAAGTTGTGTGCATGTAGGAGCTTTATTTACCTTAGGAAAAATACACTAAAATATCTCTGCTTATTTTAGATATTTTGGTCTGTCTTCTTAGAAACAACTGATGCAAGAGAGGGTTTTTCTTGTAGTTGAATATCTCAAGGAATGTCAAGCTAGCTGTACAATGCAAGTGTGCCTTGTTTTCCATAAGTTATTTTGTGTAAAATAATCTTACCTCTTCCATAAGAGATACATGAAGAAACAAAGAAGCATGTCTTTCAGCATTGCTATATTAATTTCTTGCGGATTTAAAGATAAGGTGGTTTGGTTTTGGCTTTTATGCACATGAAATCAGAGCCTCTGTACTGTGACTGTGTACTGTGTATTCTTCAGGGCTGTTTTTAGGAAGTGGTTGCATACTGCTGTCCCTGTTTTGAGGGCCGTATGTTATACAAACTGGCTTAAACAATGAAGGGTGGAAGTGCTGTAATCAGTCTGCTCATCAGTTTTTGTGTAAGGGGGAAAAAAAATCCTGCTCATCTGACCAGTCTTGTGCCCAGCGCTGGCTTCCACGTGCAGGGAATGAGACTGTGTTCATATGCCTGTACAGCGTGCCTATGGGTGCCCTTGATCCTACAAATGATGTTTCAGTAGGATGGATCATTTCTGTAATGTGTGAGACCACTGCGAGGGCTGTGTCTGTACTCAGAAGGCAGAAATCCTTAATTGTGCTGTGCTGCATGGAGAAGGCACCTCAGGAGGCTGTTGAACAGATGCTGAAATAGAACCCAGTTCTAGTTTTAGAACTGTTTGCTTCTTAGATGAAAGTGAGCAGTGCGTGAGCATGAATTTTGCTGTAGTGCAGAGTATGGGAGTTAACCATGATAAGGAAACCTGAAGTCATGCAGCACAAGCATCAAGTGTGCTTGGAGCCTTGGTGCTCAGGTTCAGGGTGGCACTGGTGAAATCTCTGCCTGAACTAAATCTTCCTCAGTTTAGAGTCACAGTCCTGACGTCTGAGGTAGTGACCCTGCTGTGCCAGTCCTGGACACGATTTAGAAAGAAGCAACTTTGTTCTTGCATAGGGNCTCCTTCTTCTCCACAAATGCATCATGCAAATGCACAAATGCATTTAAATTAAGGATGTGACAGCATACCATTTCTTTGTTGTTGGAAGGAAGGGTGTCCTCTGGCCGCCTTAATAAAGCAAGATGCTCGCTTCAGGATTGATTATAGTATTTTCTGCTGCAAAAAATGTGTAAGTAAATGATCAGATGTGTATCTGAAGAGGTATCAGAGTATGTGGTAGTGAAAAGAACTTATCCAGGTCATTGGGCAGACCAGCATCAAGTCCGTCAATGGCTGTGGCTCTCTTGCATTCTGTAGGATGGGGTTCTGTAACAGAGTTGCACAGGCAGGGGGTTGAGAAGCTGCCAAGAGGCTGGTAGCTTGCAGCTCTGTGGGTGAGGTGTGCAGGATCTTCAGGCAGCTATCAGCTGGGGAATTGGGTCTGGTCTCGTGCTGGTTCGCTTAATGCTCTTGATCCCCTTTGAAAGGGGTAACTTGACAAGAAATGTCTGTCACTCCTGGTGTTTTTGAGGCAACGTTACAAATGCATCAGCAGGTTTGCTTGCTGTTGATGGCAGAACAGCCTTCAGCTTTGTTCCATCCTTGAGCTTTGTGTGCTGGGCACTTGAGTATTACGTACTTGGGTCTGAGTACTTTAAAGTGGAGATGGACATGTGGTTTATTCTGCCCAAAGGTATTTAATATTTGGTTAAAATCTTCCAGATTAAGGGAAAAGGTGCTTATTTAGCTTTGTTTCCAAGCAGAAAGGGGAGCTGATATCTGAAATTCAAGATGAAGTACAAAGCAGAAACTAAGCCTCCGTGTCTTGTAATGCCTGTTGGTTGTTCTGAGAATGTTCCAAAAGCAGTTGCCCATGGTTACCTTACTGCCTAGCGGGAGCTGATGATGTTACCTCGTTATTGATTTGTGGCTGTTAGAGCATGGAATAAAAGAAATAGCTTCAGAAGTTCCTGCCTTTCAGCTGTGTAGGGTTTTTTGTGCTTTTTCCTCAGTTCTCCACCTTTGTTCTCTGCAGGGCATAGTTTAGGAAAATTCCTAAATGGTGAAGATCGGTAGCCTTGACCAAAGTCTGTTATGCAATTTGTTAAACCAACAGCTAAGAATAACACTTGTACTCTTGCCCCTGGATGTGGTCTGCCCAGGTCAGGGACGAGGCAGTGTGACGGGCACCAGGCTGCTGCCAGGGCTGTGTGGCTGGGCTCTGTGCAGGCCTAGTTGTTTCCATTAATTCTAGCTTGTCGGCTACAGAATGTGACAAGCATTTTCTGCAGCTGACTCTGGGGCTGTGCAAACCTCTATGCTCTGACATACACCAAATCCCTTGAGAACTTGGGAAGAATGTCTCTTGCCATTGCAGCCATGGTCAGGTGTGCTCTTCGGCTTGCTGTGGTGGCTGGAGGAGCTGGGTCGTGTCTCAAGGCCTGCCTCTGAGAGACAGACACCTTCCAGGTTAGGAAATTGTTCTACTTCAGGTACAATCTCAGCAGCACTAAAGGAGCTTTGTCATTGTCTCAGTAATCTGTGATAGCTTTCTTAAGCCTGAAACATCTCAGAAAAGGGACACAGTAATGGAACAACATAAGCTGTCTTTCAATTACAATAATAAGTACTAGAACAAGTCATTACTTCCTGCCATTAAAACGCCTGAATTGAATTGGTTTTGTGTTGTTTAGGCAAGAGAAGGATGAAGGTCTGTGCAAACCTCCCAGTGTATGAATGGCTGTGTTGAGGAGGATGGTAATCCATTGCTCTTTATTACTGCTAAGAGGATTGCACAATATAGGATGTCTAACTTGCAGTAAAGGTGAACAAAACTGCATGGAGAATGGAATGTGTTAAAAGAATTTTCAAGCACTGGATTGCTGAGTTTATTGAGGTCTTTAAATTCATTTTCTGGAAAAGTTTGAAAAAGGCAGATGGAAGTTGGTCTGGCTGTGGCTTGTGTCATCTGCCCTTGGAGTTCCTTGTCAGTCACGGTTCTGTGGTTACCATCCATTTCTTATAAACCCTGAGTGGAAGATGTATTTGCTGAATTCTTTGCTTAAATAAGCTTGCAAAGTAAGCATTCTTTTTTGACATCTTGTTTATAATCTGCAGCTGGTCCTCGTCGGAGTTCGACTTAAATGAAATACGCCTGATAGTTTACCAAGACTGTGAGAGAAGAGGCAGACAGGTCTTATTTGATTCCAAAGCAGTCCGCAAAATTGATGAAGCTGTGATTCAGGTATGAAATACTAATTTTGTTTTTGCCCTACCACTCTTCTGTTTCCCTTCCCCAAAGTAGGAATGTTAAGATTAAGAAGCTGAAACTGACATAAATGTGCTAGTCTTCCTATAGCATTTGGCTTAGTAAAGATGTTGGCTTCATGTGAATTCCCAGGGAGATGGTTGAGTTACCATCCCTGGAAGTATTCGAGGTACATCTGGATGTGGTGGTAATGTTGGTGTGGGTGGATGGTTGGACTAGATGATATTGTGTGTTGTAAAATCGCCAGCTATACACAAATAGCTATGACTTGTTGCTATAACTTATGCACATGATTTAGCAAAACCAGGAATTTCTGACTCTTTCAGTCACCCTGCAAATATATAATTGTTCCAAATCAGTCAGACTGATGAGCATCATCAGCTGATGGGTGATCATCCCTTTATGAGGATAAATGGGTCAGGCTGTTCTGTTAATCCCTCTGCTACCCCCCGTGATAAGAACCCAAGTATCAAGGTTCTGAGTTTGTGTCTTTAAGTTAGCTTAAAACACACAGCGTGTGGATGAAATGTTTGACTCCATCTAAATGCTCAAATTATTCCAGTTGCTTTGACACTTTAAAGGTTAACTACGGAATGTCCTATCAAAAACCATGCAACTCCAGCATAAAACAGATTACAGCCTTTTTCATAACTGACGATGAAGAGCATAATCTGTTTGCCATGCAAACACTATTCCAGTACCCTTTTAAAAAAGCCAAAGCACATTGAATGACAAATAGAGACGAAGATGTTTGTGTTCTTGAATGTTTGATATGTTACCAGTGAACCTAAAAATTAATTCATTCAAATTTAAGACAATTACTCTTAAGCTCAGTGCTGTTTAAACTGAAATTGAGAATGTATGTGTGTATACTGTGCATTTATCCACCTTTCTGAAATTTTTTCACGTTAGGTTTTCAAATATGTTGTCTGTTCATGAGGCATACCATAAACCTGGGGGAACTAGCAGATTTCAATTCCAGCTTAACCGTACACTTGTTTAAAATACTCAGTTTGTTTTCAGTGTTCTTACTATAACCTGTTCTTTCTGAAGATGGTCTGTATCAGACTGCCATTTATTAGGCATTTTGGTCAATAGGTTGTTAAGCACATGACCACTAGCACTCATGCATTTATAAACACCCAATGACAGCCACATTGGGATTAGATCAGCAGTAGCACATAAATATGCCAAGAAAAACTGCACAAAATAAGTGCAAATATGGGATAAAACATAGTAGAACAAGAATTTTCTCATTAAATCAATGAGAGGGTTGTACCGTCGCTGTAAAAAGGACAGGTCATCTGTTCCATTTCTTTTGGCCTCACTCTTCTGCATCTTTTTTGCCCATTCCATCTCCTTGTCATCGTGACTTGAAAATTCTAAAACTTACTACAGTAACTCAGTTACCACACTGTAGTATTGGAAGTGATCATCTGTAAAAATCAGTCTTTTTCTTGTGGAATATTGGATTCTACTTTGATTTTAGTTACCTGTTATACTTCCCTTTCCGAAATACAGGACAAATTGGGCTGTGGCTGCTTTTCACTAGCATCTTGGTTGTTATTTCTTTTTGCCAACTTTTTCATCTTACAGTTACCTTGTTCACATTTTAAAAGGAATCAGTAAAAAAAAAAAAAAAAAAAAGCTAAAAACAGTCAAGAAAACAAACCTAACTTCATCTCTGGCAGTGTGTATTCCCAATGAGGTACAAACAATTATGAAATGAGATTTATGAAAGTGCACTTCATTCTAATGTGCACCAAAGGAATGAATGCTTACATAAATACACATAGTTTATGTTCATTAAGGGATTTTAAATGTCTTAAATGCATAAAAGGTTTAACTGTGTGTGATAAGGTGTCTAAGACTGTGTAAGCAGTCTTCGTTGCAAGGTTAGTTTTTGTCCCCTGCAAGTGCTTGCAAAAAATGTTTGACATGATGTGGGCACCTTAATTGACATCTCAAACTTTTAATTGAAAGGGAAAAAAAAAAATCATGGAACAGGAAAGTTTTTTTTTTTTTTTTCCTTCAATTCAAGAAGACTTTCTCCATAAAATCCCTATGAATTAAATGCAGCTTTTCTAGTGCAACCTGTACAAATAGTATTCATGTAATTGACTTTTTTCCAAGGCTTCCATTAAATCACTTAGATCTGTTCTAGGATGTTGTTGTAACTTAGTGACTTGAGCAGTTGTCTGGATTGAGCATAAGCTTGTGTTCTGTAATTCCTATACAGGTTTAACAAATGGATTTTATAACCTGCTGATTCCACCAAATGAAACGTAATACGTTTCTTGGTTTTGTTGCCTTCTGTTAAAGCATCTGTTAATCAGGGAGCAAAAGTAATGCACAGTTTGAATGTGTTGCACAAGTGGTTACAGAAGTTGGTTTGTAAGCAACCCATAAGCTGAGATTTGTTTGCGTAAACTTTGGCAAATATTACACAGAGCATGTGTTCATAACAATTGGGAATGGTCTTCCAGTGTAACTTTATCTGATGAATTACTCTGTGATACTGTGAAAACTTGTCTGAGGACCTGAACATGAAAGTAATTCTACACTTCCTCTGTCATGAGCTTTTTTGTCTTTTAAAACTGATACATGCATTTTGAACCAAATAATTTTTTCTTTCTGTTGCTGAACTGTATTTTAAGAAAAACTTTGTCATGATATTTTTACAGATGAGAATTGTCATTTTTTGGTTTTTCATTGTTTTGCTCTCTTTTGACACAGAAAATGGCAGAGGATGCTCCTGTAAGGACTGCTGTCAAGAACTGTCAAGCAAGCAATGGGAACAACGGTATTTCTCCCCATAACCCCTCAATAAGCTGTATGCAAAATATCAAAGAGCAAATACCCAAGTATCAGGTAATGATCATTCCTTCTCTTGCTTGTTTTTATCTGTTACACTGAAGAAGTTCTCATGAAGACTCTCTAACTTACATGTGCTGAAACACTGGTTATACCTGTAGTGTATTACAAGTTTGAGTAATTAGCTCAAACTGGTGTTTATTTTGAAAATCTTGTAAAGTAAGAATACATGGGCACATGTTAAACTTTTATTCTGTCCTGACCTTCATCTCTGAAAGCATTACAAAAATATTTAATAGCATTATTAATTCTGGAAGTCATAGGATTTTTTCTAGTGACAATTTTCAGTTCTGGTTCTAAAAATGACTGCCTGTGCTTTAGGTCAGTTCTAAAAAAGCTGTTGAACGTGGTAGACTAAAGGGACTCTTAATATGTCATACCACAACATGGAAATTTTTAAGAGAACTATTTTTTGGATACTTAAGCTGTCTTTCAGTGAAAGCATAAGTATTTCATCTAGAAAAAAGTAATTTGAAGCATTTGAAGCAAAAGGATGATATCTAAGTAGAAGGTAGATTTCCTTCAGAATTGACAACCTTTTCCCAATACTTGCTATTGATAATCACTCTTTGAAACATAAGCATAATCAGAATGATTACTTCTTAGAAACAGTCTTCACAAATCATTTTCCAGTGACAGATGCTTCTGAGAAGCATTCTATTAGGGGCAGGAAAGGAGAACCTAAAAATTTGAATCAGTAGGGTAGTTTGATACCTGGGGATACAGACCATAGGCTCTGTGTCCTGTGAGCATCTATAGGTCTCATCAAATGCTCTGTTGCTTAAGAATGTTGCTGGACACAGCTGGGATTTTTTCAGAAGCATGGTAAATTTTTTGTCTTTGGAGTCCCCTTTGGAACAAGGGTAACAGTGGCCTCTCCAGTGAGCAAAACCAGCTATGTCTTCCAGCTGTCGTTGCTTGTATGTGAGTTCAGTGCCTCAGAACCACACAATCTTAGTTTCCATAGAAAATAACTTATCTGTATTCTTCATTCAAAATACAGCAATATGGCACTATTTCATATTGAAATAGTCATTATTGACTTTGCTATTCCCTTCTTGTCTGTGTAGTACACTAGACCAGCCTCTGACGTCAACATGCTGGGCGAAATGATGTTTGGCTCAGTGGCAATGAGTTACAAAGGCTCCACCTTGAAAATTCACTACATACGGTGAGCGTCCTTTTTTGCGATGCGCTCTCATCAGGCGCTTGGAACTGGTGACTCACTGAAATGACTGTTTATCCTTGCAGCTCTCCCCCACAGCTGATGATAAGTAAAGTCTTCTCAGCCAGAGTAGGAAGCTTCAGTGGAAGCAACAATAAGTAAGAACATCTCTTTTCCTTTGTACCCCACTACCCCTCCAATGGAGTTGTCTTTCCTTTAGTTCTCCTCTTGTATGCCTTTTGCTGCTGCTTTTAAATTTGATTTAGCTGAAGTGGAAAGGTGTAGTAGAAAACTGAAAATGGAGGCTGTATTGTAGAGAAGTGTTGACTTGATAGATCTCTGCCAAGCTATCCGAATCTCAGAAAGAGGGGAAAAAATCAACCTTATTTTCTGCTGCTAGCTTAGTCCAAGGTATGCAGCAAGTTTCAGAGATTAGGTGGCTCTTACACTCAAAACCTCTGTCCCTTCCTGCTGCTAGAAGGGTGCAGAAGGGTGCCACAGTATATGTTCAAGTAGCTTTGTGTCCATGTACCCCTTTTCTTTCCTTCAATGTTAACAGAATATACGCTGTTTCTCATTTATTGTCTTGTCTCAAAAATGGGCAAATTTCAAATAAACTGTATTCCACATGTGACATATGAAGATTACAAAAATTGAGGGAGTTTATATAGAAGATCAGTGAGTGTTCCCTTCAAATTCCAGAAAACCTACTGTTCCCTTGATTTTGATTCAGCTTTCTTTTTCCCTTGTAAAATGAGCCTACTCCTCAAGCTAATATTAGTGACTATTGATAAGTTAAACTCTGCCTTTTCCACTTTCTTAGCTTACAAGATAGCTTTGAATACATCAACCAAGATCCCAGCCTTGGAAAGCTGAGCTCTAATCAGAATGGTTTGGGTACCTGTCGCAGTGGGAGTAACCTAGGTAAATATTTGCAGATTCTATGTCTCTCTGACACTATGACACCATCTGTTCATGTAGGATTGGTTTCTTTTAGTTTTTTTCTGTGCATCATCTTTTTTTCTTTCTTTTTTGCATTGCGTTTTCTCTACATTGCTTTTGTTTCCTAGGTGTGTTACAGCTGTGTAGCAGCAAACTGCTGCAGGGTGTGTCTGAAGGAGGTCCCCTCCGGCTCATCCGCAGTGCTTCTTTCTTTGCAGGTTTGTGTGGAATGCCAACCAAAGTGTGACCCATCCATGTGCACACACAAATCAAGCTCCTTCTGAGTCCTTGCGAGGGATACATAATTACTCTAGAAATAGAAAGGGCTACGATAGTGACAGCAGAGATATGGCTTCATACTTAAGTTTTTCTTCCAAAGAAACCTAGCTGGATTAATTGCTTTTTGTTCATCTTTTGTTTCTAATTCCCATGTTTAATTTTAATAACACATTTATGCTATGTGTTTAGTAATAAATGAGCCCTTATATTTCTTAGAGAACTTATGTTCCCTGCCTTATGGCTGCTGTCTTGCTGGTGTAGAGCTTTTCCTTTTCTTACGCCTTTCTACTTTTCGGAAAGATTTGACACATCTTCAAAATTACTTCTTGTGCTAGCTGTGAGGGGCTTTAAGGTTTTCATAACAATATCAATTTATTTAATTTTTCAAAGCTTTAAACTGCTTTACATAGTCTCCTTTTACAGGCATATTGATGATCCATGGAGCTGGGTAAATATTGGGCTTAATTAGTTCTGTTAATTGTATGGATGTGAACTAAAATACGAACGCGTTTCTTCACAGCCTTTGCAAATCTTGCATGCTCTACAATTTTGGTGACTCCACTACTAACGCTTCAATGTAATAAGACATAATGTTTCTTACTTGTGAGGCTTTGTAGATAGTAAATCTCTGCTTGGGGAGTGGATCAGAAGCTCAGTGGACCTGGTGTTTGACTGTTCCATTGCAACATTTACTTGTGTAAAATGATAATCGTGGGCGCAAAAAAAGTCCAGTGACAGATGAGAGTGCTACCAGTCTTCATATTCAAAGTGTATCTGATTTCTGGTAACAGACTCTATTCACATTCTTAAGCTTAGAGAGGCTTTTAGATTGGGTAAGTAACTAACTTCCTCTAGTAACATGAGATTGAGCACTGATATAGTTTGCTACCACCTCTGCTCCCACCATATTGCGTATTGTATTTGAAGTAACAGTACAGGATGTAACTTTGGTGTTTTACAACCTTTATTCTTAAACAATTTTTGTAATGCTGATAAATAGTACAGTAAGTTAAGTAATATTTTTCTATTGATCTGTTTGTTCTAGCACACAGTACACCTGTTGATATGCCCAGCAGAGGACAAAATGAGGACAGAGACAGTGGCATTGCTCGGTCAGGTATCTGCTGTTTGTCTTGTTTGCTTACTTTTGTAATTGCTACAATTTTTTTGGCTCAATGGATCACTTGCAATTTAGACACTTTGACTAAAATCCAGTCTTTTTTGCATCTTTTGAAAAGTTTTCTTTCTGCTTTTGTTGTAAGCCCTTATGCAAGAATATTTGTAGTGATGCTCCTTGTATACAGCCATTGTTGTCTGGCTTTTTACCAACTTAAAAGCTGGAGAACAAACTGGCTGGAGCCTTTGGTATGGCAAAGGAAGAGATTTTTGCATTGAAGTAGGAAGAGGAGTTCAGGAGACCAAGAGGTCTATCTAGCCTAATGGGAGAGCAAACACCCCTTATGGACAGAAGGCTTTGAATGAGAATAAGGCTACGTGTAGGCTGTTCTAGCAGGGAAGATCTCTGACTTGATAAGGAGTGATGTCCTAAGGCGAGAAGAATCATTTAAAATAATTGTGCATCCTGTTGCAGCGAGTTACATGAAAACTACTCTAGTTGTTCTGCAAAGATCAGCAAGCAAGAATAATATTTGTGTGACGTTTTTTCCCAGGCGCAGTGTATTAAGAATGTAACTGGCACTCAATATAATCAGTATGTGTGTTGTTCTCCCTCCCTTTTCTTTTGATAGCATCTCTGAGCAGTCTTCTGGTTACTCCTTTTCCATCTCCAAGCTCTTCATCATCATCTTCTAGCAGCTATCAACGTCGCTGGCTCCGAAGTCAGACAACCAGTTTAGAGAATGGAATTATTCCAAGATGGTGAGTGCAACACCTTTTTGCTTACGGCAGCTGTTTGGCAGTAATTTGAGCTGAAGCCTCTTCTCTTCAAAATGACAAATCCTGTTTTAAAAAATACTGACAGTTCATTCTGACTTGTGCTTGTTATGTAAGATTGCCTGTGCGAGGAATGATTTTGACTGAATTTGAGCTACAAGGCCTGATTTGAAATATACTCGTTTTCACTGAAATTGTATAGGCTGTGTCAAAAGACCTCATTCTGAAAAGCAAATTAAACTGTTTCTGAAGGAGCAGAGCAACCCGTTGAGATGAAAGAGACTGTAATAACACCACTGCCTTAATTACATTACATTATGATGAAGTCTGACTAGTGTGCAGTAACTGAAATGTTGGAGTAATAGCCCATGACGACTCTTTTGGCTGGTACAGGATGTTCCTGATGTGACTTTTTCCAAAACAGGAGGAAGAAAAGAGCCGTGATCAAAAAGCTTGGCTGCTATTTTGGAGTTTTACTAGCTTTTGTAGCTCGGTGGCACAACAAAGCATGGAATGCAGCAGACCTTTTGTAGCTAATAAGCAAATTCTTCCCTTATCAGCTGCAAAATAGTGAATGGGTCTTGATTGTCTGCTCATATGTGCTCATCTACATGCACCCAGAGACAGCATGGAATTAATGGAGAGCTATGAGAAATCCCTACTTCTTGGTCTGTCTCTCTTCTATGTCCTCTGTTAGGAGAACCTCAAAAGCTGCCAGTTGAAATGTGGTCAATCAAAAATTAAAGCACAAATGTCTTTAAAAGCCCAATTTCAAATACATTTTAATTCAGTGTTTACTTCTTTCCTACTGTCAACCCTTCAATGTTTTTCCTGGTTATTCTTGCAGAAATATTTTTAACGTGAATCATGCAGTTGTGCTCAGGTAGCGGTGATGCTTTCTAAATCACTCTTGCAGTTGAGGGTGGGCTAGCAAACAATTTCCTTTCAGTAAATGGAAGCACTTCATAGTCTAATTTCCTAGAGCAGTAAGGCTATGTGCATATGCAAAAAAAAGTTAAAACATTCAGAGGGGAGTAAGAATTTCCCCCTTGAGATAATTGACAAAGTTTCTTTAAGTGCTATGAAAGTAACAAATTGTTTAAAGGAACTGGTCTTATTCACTGAGAGGAATAACTTGTTTTTGTTGCACATTAGGGAATCCATGCTGAGGAAAGATCTTAGAAATGGAGCATTATCAGTTCAACTGTCTAGAGCTGCCTTTAGTTTGAGGATTTTTCTAAGCCAAAAGGCCTCTTCAAATACTTGTTTTCTGATCACTTGCTGGGGAAACAATGGGTTTCTGGTTGAATACTTGAAGCAGAGCTTGCACTTCAGTTTGTACAGCCAAGATTCTACAGTTTCAGTGACTGGTGTTTTAGGGCAATAGCTCAGAAAATGTGACGTGTAGCTGGAACTTTGTGTAGTCAATTGACAGACAAGCTAGATCAGCAGCTTTGTTGAAAAGGCTTTTCTTGCAGAGCACAGTTCATCAGTTCCTGTTCCTGGGAAGCAGTAAACTATTGTGATGTTTCTTAGATGTTGACAGACCCGTCCTTTCCAAGCTTCCTTGGGAACTTTTGTCTTGGCGTGCAATTTCCTGAAGTTCAAATGAGGTTGTGTTTTTGTCTTGAACTCTAGTTTCCCACAGACTGTTTTTGCTGGGATTTTGTTGTGTTTATTTTTTCCTGTGTTGCTGGACTTGTACCTCTGTGATGAGAAGCTTTTGTGTACATAACTTTGTTAAACCAATTAAACTGTAAAACATTTATTTTTAGAATGAACTTGGAATGAAAGCTTAGGATTCAGACTGCCATCTTGGTAATTGCTTCGTAGTGGCTTTTAAATGCGACAGGTTTCATTTCAAGATAATTCTGATACGGAAAGCTTTCAAGCATTTAATTACCACTCACTGATGTTGCAGATTTAACTCACAAAGTCCAGAAGCAAGCTATTTCTTTATAAGCTTCTGCTATGAATGTGTCTATTTTGTGTTCCTGTGGCCTTTTCTTATCTGTACTTATTTTCTCCTTATAATTCCTCAGTGTGGATTTGGAGCAATTTTTTCATTAATAAAATGTTTCTTCGAAAAGAAATTTTGACTATACTATTCTACTTGTTTATGCATATACTTAAAGATATTTTTTCAGTTTTATGTGGGCAGTCAAAGGAGACCGAGGAATAAATTTCTTTGTAATATATACAAAGGTAATTTGTCTTCTGTCCTTATCTCTATACATGGCTAACTGTCTTAACAAAAAAAAAAAAATCTATCTTGTAGGTCCACTGAAGAAATGTTTAGTATGGCTGATGAAAGCTGCAACTCCAATCCTGCAATGGTCCGGAGGAAAAAAATTGCTATCAGCATAATCTTCTCTCTGCCTGAAAAAGAAGACTCACAGAGAAACTTCCAGGATTTCTTTTTTTCTCACTTTCCTCTCTTTGAATCCCACATGAACAAGCTGAAGTATGCGATAGAAAAGGTACAGAAAGATGGTCTGTTTTAATGTGGAAACATAAGTGTCATACAGAATGAAGTAATCTAGAATCTGATAGATGAAGAGTGGGAGGTGCGTGGTTTGAAGCTTTCCTCCCTCCTTACACATGTAGTCTTGGGCCTGAGCCCAGTGTTGGAACTTAGCATTTGCTGAAAAGGAGGTGTGGTTTCTTTTCTAGTGAGAATGAAAATAGAGAGTTTTGAGCTATGGGTGGCTTTTCTGTTCTTCTCCTTATATTTCGCTGAGGTTGTCCTGACTCCCTGGAGGTTTTGGAAATGCTGATATTCTGTCCTTTTCGCGCTGTTGCTAAGCGAGTGATAATAAATGTTCATTACTGTCTTCCCCCTACTCTCAAAAATGTTTTGTTTCCCCCTGTTTAGTTCTAGTGATTTATCCTTCAATATGAGGTGGAGGGAGGTTGGCAGCCATTGCTATCCTGAGTGGCTGCATAACACTGGGGCTAGTTCTCAATTATTTTGACATTTTAATGAAGCTTAAAAAGATGAAGAATGCGAGTCCTTTAAGAAGCTGTTTTGTCTTTAACTCTTAATCAAGGCCATGATCTCATGTAGAAAAATAGCAGAATCCAGCCAGAGAGTGCAGGTTTATATCAGCCGTGTCATGGATGCCCTGGGAGAATTCAGGTGAGTTGATGGAATTCTGAATTACAAGGAGAGCTGTTCTCATGCACCTCTAAAGATATTTGTCCCTTTGAATCATAAGCAGCGGAACACATAGTCTTGTAATTTAGCTGGTCTTGAGGTTAGCGTGAATGAATTTCCTGTGCTGGGTATTGGGTAAATGTTTTTAGAAAACTTAAGCAAAACTATCTCAGCCCTTTTTAGAATGAGAGTAAAACAAGGACTTTGTTTTGCTGACTTGTACTTTGGACTGTCTGTCTTTGAAGACCTCATCAACAGTTGGCTTTTGCTGGTGTCTGTGCGGAGAAGTGGGTTGATTGTTATATTCAGGCAGATGAGTTGTCTGCTCCTAGCTAGATGCTGGGCAGTGGAACTGTCAGGAAAGCTGTTGTGAAAGGTCTTCTTAATTCTTGAGAGAGGAGGGGATAATTGCCATTCAAGCATGTCAGGCCAGGAGAGAGACAAGGCATTGGTGGGATGCAGGTTCTGCAAAGTCCAGAACATGGCATCAATGACTAGAATGTTATTCCCCTCACGCTACATGTTTTGCACTTCTCTAAATAAAAATACACAGAGGAATGCAAGGAAGAAAAGAAGGACAAAGTTCATATGAAGTCACTAAATTACTTGAGCACTGATGTGAACAGACTAGTTTTGTGGGACACAAGTGGTTGGAAAAGTTTTCCAGGCACTCAAATTTGCTGTCTCCTAGCTCTTACCTAAGTAAATAATGGTCAGTAGAGGAGAAAATGGTCTACTTGTATTTGCAAATTCAAAATATACATGTTAACACTTCTTGGGCATTTTTTTTGAGCAGGATTACTATCTGGAACCTATATTCTGTTCCAAGGATCGCAGAGCCTGTGTGGCTTAATATGATGTCCAACACCTTGGAAAAGAGCCAGCTCTGCCAGCGTTTTCTTAAGGAATTTACATTTCTAATAGAACAGATCAACAAAAATCAGTAAGTTTTCTTCCCCTCCGTGCCCCTCCCCCCCAATGTTTCCTGAAAGATTGTGGAAGTGTTCAAGCATTGAATGTGGTATTCTTTTACCACTGTTAATTTGGTCATATCTTTTTTTTTCCTAGGTTCTTTGCTGCTTTGTTAACAGCGGTGCTGACGTATCATCTGGCTTGGGTCCCAACAGTAATGCCAGTTGACCATCCTCCCATCAAGGCCTTCTCCGAGAAGCGTACATCGCAGTTTGTGAACATGCTAGCAAAATCCCATCCATATAACCCTCTTTGGGCACAGCTTGGTCAGTGGAAAATTGAAAACTTCAAGCTTCTCTGTAACTAACATCCTTTCCTCTTACCTAAGCTGCTTGGAAGCATGAATTCCTCTGTGTATAAAATTCCAACTGGATGTTGTTTCTCAGGCCAGACCTGGACTAGTACAGCTGAGCTTTGTAGTCATAGCTCTTCTCTGTCACCAGCTTTGAGGTAGTTGACTGGTGATAGAACTTTGGATCACATTTGCAAATTTGTCTTGGTGTAAGCTGGGCAGAGTTACAGAGAGATGTCTTGAGTCAAGCTAGATAAGTGTATTTGGAGGCCTGTTAGGATAGTGTGGTTTTCTGCATTGGTTCTTTATTGTCCTCCGTAGCACTGCCTGGTTAAGTAACTTATCTAGATGTCTTAAGAGGGTGCAACTGCTGTGAAATGACCTGAGCAGTCTGGGAAGAATGAGGGAGAATAGACTGGATGGGGAGAATATAGTTGAGAGTGCCCAGGCTACCTTTTCATCTCTTCCTCACAGAGCTAGTATGGACACTAAGAAGCAGAAGAAGCCTGGCAACTAGCCATGCTTCCATTCATTCAGTTACATGAGTGGGGCTTGGGACAAGATTTCTCTTCATGTCCAGCTCCTCAGGTTGTTCTCTAACATAATACAGCTTATAAATTATCTTGATACAGGGAATTAAATAAGTGCTAGCAAATGAGTAGGTGAAAGAGAGCTGAGAGAATAATGCTGCCAGTGGTAAAACCTTAAAAGTTCTTCCTAGTCTGGGCAGCAGGTGTGAGTTTGGCATCAGGTCAGCCGTAACTTTAAATGGTGCTATATTTATATATATTTATATACTAAATGTAAATGATATACTATATAAGTAACACATGCACACTAAAGGAGTAATGTGACTCTTACACTGTGCTACCAGTTGTTTCTTGCTTAGTTTTCCACAGTCTTTGAGAAACTATGAATTGTTACCTCAGCCGTATAGTTGAAGGGTTTTCTGTTTTAGCATGTCTTCAAGTTATGCAGAGGAGTAATGAATTAGAGGAAAAACCAGAAGCTTGCTCAGGGTGTTGAGGATGGTGCCAGGCCTGGGAGTGCTACAAATCAGCCAGAGTGGAGGTGTAAAATAGGCAGCAGATCTTGTGGTACCTCCCAGGAGCCACCACTGGTGACTGGTCAGGAAATAATTTCCTCCTCTTATGTCCTAGGCTGTGTGTTGCTACCAGCAGTGGCCCAGGTGTGTTCTCATAATGCTTTCTGGCTTTGTTTTGCTCTTACAAAGCCTGAAAGCTAGTATCAGGTGATTGCAGTAACTGACATGCGAAGTAAGATGTTGCCCTCTGCTGGTCCTCTTCTTGAAAAAGGAAAAATAAATAAATCGTGAGGCTTAGTGCTTTAAAATGTAAATCAAATCAAATCGATAAGTCATTTTTCCTGTCTTTCCACCTTCACAGCCATTGTTCTGGTTACATATCAATTGCAATTATATGTTGATCCAACTGTAGGTAACGCTACAAAGATGATGTACTCTTTTAAACGTCAGCTTCAATCTAACGTGCTTGGCAATAGCATGTTTTGATGACCACAGTTTTGCCTTTTTTTTTTACTATCTCATCAGTAATGTTATATTTAAAGTCAACT
This sequence comes from Penelope pileata, assembly GCA_013396635.1. Taxonomy (NCBI): domain Eukaryota; kingdom Metazoa; phylum Chordata; class Aves; order Galliformes; family Cracidae; genus Penelope; species Penelope pileata. The sequence goes on along the minus strand of WBMW01003428.1, from coordinate 496,884 downwards.
GTGCAATTGAATGCAAAGCCTGAATCTGATTTCCATAGCAACTGTTCTCAACTTGATAGAGAAGATATCTTCCGTTTCCTTTCCAAACTGCTGGCCCCTGTGGGCCACCAGGCACTGATGTTAGTGGAATTCCAATGGAATAGTCTGCAATAAAAGTGACTGCAATAAAACAGAATATCTATGTCAGGGGAAAGAAAAAGAACTAGTAGAAAACTTTAAAAAATTAAAAATAAAAAGGTGGCTTTGGGGCTTAGCTGGATCTATCTTCTGCACCACCTGTTATGTCAATTTTGAAGTGATAATATTTTATAACCATTTTATAAATGAAAACCTGAACTGAAAGAAACTGAGTAATAACAGCCAAACCCTCTCAGGAGCACCAAAACTGTTCTGGATGCAAGCCAGATATAAGAAATGTCAAGGGATTTTTGTTATTCTGTGCTTCGAAATTCTACAATTTACCGTGAAAGAAACTGTCTGATTTGTGTCCATAGTGAATACTGTTTCAAAATGTGTTGAATTTAAGTGGTACAGCTTATATGACAACCATGTGAAATTCTTGTTTTCCTGTCTAGGTGATCTCTATGGTGCCATAGGTTCTCCAGTTAGATTGACTCGAACTGTTATCGTTGGAAAACGTAAAGAGTTGGTGCAGCGCTTGCTTTATGTTCTAACTTACTTCATTCGGTGCTCTGAGCTACAGGAAAATCAGCTGACGTGGAGCGAGGCTGCTGGAGAAGAAGAGCAAGTGCTAAATGGAAGCAAGATCACAACTGCACTAGAAAAAGGAGAGGTGGAAGAGTCTGACTATGTGGTTGTCACAGTCAAAAACGAACCTGCTCTTGTGCCTCCAATCCTACCTCCAAAAAATGATAGAAGTAGGAACAATACTGTTGCAGGGTGGGTGTGTAACCCAGAAGGCACTTACGCTGTGCCAGCCTCTTCAAAAGAAAAGAAAGAAGCAATAGGAAAAGTCATTCAGAACTCAGAAACGTCTGTCAACTGTCCAACTAGCACTTTATGCAAAGGAGCAGCTGATGGTAGGAAAAGAGCTGTCACTGATACTGTCCCCTACCACTTAGAAGAGCCATCTAAGTTGGAGGATTTAATGGATATAAGGAAGAACCAGAATGAAAGAAAAGCAGAGAAGCCGTTGTCTTGCAGGTCATCGGCTTTGCCTTGTCCTGAACGGTCTGGCCACAGGAGTTCACATTTAGAAAAGGTCACCTTTCGGATTGGCAGCTCTGCATCACCAGAGTCAGACTTAGAAACTCGAAGGACAGAAATGGAAGATAATCTGAAGGTATTTAGAAAAAATCCAGAGGTGGTAATACACTGTGCCTCAAGTTCCACAAGTCTGACCATGGGTGCTTCCCAGGATCAAAAAGAAAGTTGTGAAGCTGCCTTTTTGCCCTTCAGTAAGCGTAGTGTTGGTTATGCAGAGATCCCATCTTGTGAGGAGAAGGGGAGTACACTTAATAGCCAACATATGGAAAATAAAAGAACTGAAATTCATCTACAGAACACGATATCTGGTGAACTGCTTTTGTCCACTGATTACGTGGAAACTGTCAGATTGCCAAGCTTGAAAGAAACTAGAACTTTATGCTCTGGCAATCTGGAGAGCTACTCACCTGACTGTGTAGAAGTAGGTTCTGCTGTCAAAAAGGAATCCCCTAAACTAGGTGCTGAAGATGTCCCCTATGGGGATGCTAGAAGAAAAATCCCCTTCAGAGTTGAAGGAGACATTCCAAGGAATGAGAGTTCAGACAGTGCTCTTGGAGCCAGCGATGAAGAAGGTGATTGTTGTATTCCTGATGAAGTGCGTCATAACGTCAGCAAAAGACTCGAAGAGTTTGCGGAAGTGGAACTTCCTTTACCAAGGTAAAGGAGTTTAACTTAGAACTAAAGGGAGTCGGAAGTGTTTGCTGCACTAGGGATGCTCAGAATTGAGTCAGAAACCCACTGGGATCTCGATTAAGCTCCTTGCAAACTAATCCGTAACAGACACTGGTAGTGCATTTAAGATTCTTGTTGACAAACCTGACAAAAAGACAACCAAGACTGAGCAGTTCTTGGCAGTGAAATTTGAAGAATGTTGTCACAAAATACTTAATAAAAGTGATCAGACTAATTGCCTGAGAAATTTAGCGTAGACTGTTCTGTCTGAAGACAGGCAAATCTCGGCTTTGTTTAACTGATGACTGCTAAACGCAGATTTGAAGTAAACAAGGGCATCCTATTTGAAAACCTCTGAGCTTTACAGGTGCACGTGGAGCTTGCTGATGCCTAGGTTAGGTAGCTAAAAAGGTTTTGCTGCTTGTGCTGATTTTGAGAACTCAAATTTAGGAAACCTGTCTAGCTTAGAATAAGGCAGGGGTCATATGTACCACAGGCTCTAACATGTGTAGATTTGCCTCTTCTGAAACTTGAAGGAATCAATACAATGATGCAGATCTTAAAATCATGGTTTCAAAGAGCATCAGTAATTGATTGCAGTATTTTGAGTACAGTTATTGGTAAGTATTTGCAATAAAACCAAGAGGAGGTAAATTAAACATTGAGTTTGTCTTAATCTGAATGGAGTCTGTCAAGCGAGAATCTTACCTGTTTTGTATTTATTTCAGATCAAACACAATCAGCAGTCAGTGTGTGAAAAATTTTGGAAGATCCCTTCTAGGTGGTTACTGTCATACGTATGTGCCTGATCTAGTGCTGCATGGAGTAAACAACGATGAAAAACTTAAGCAGTGTCTACTAGCGGACCTACTTCACGCAATGCATGTGAGTTCAAGTACTGCTCCAAGTCTTAGTAGGAGTTGCTGCTATTGTTGAGAAGCTATGGAAACATGGTAGTTAGTACTTCAGGACTTGTTTCTGCTCACTAGTTCTTAACAGCCACACTTGATGTGTATTTTCTTGAAAGAAAACCCCTTAAATCACTGCGTGAAAAACCTGTTCACACAACAGTCCCTTTTTCCCTTTATACTCTTTTCAGTCTTCTCTTGAAAGATAAACAAGGAAAAACAAACTAGGAAAAAACTGAAACTACTTTACAACTTCTTTCAGTCACAATAGGAGATAGTTATCTGTATTTCATAGAAGTGATAAGTATGTTACTGGTAACATGTTTGCTGCTCAGTGGCATATGTTGCAAAGGAGATAAGTCTGTATTATATTAGACTGTAGTTGACATCACTGACTATGTGTAATAGTTGGCTGTAGATGAGGTCTTCTGTGATTTTCTTTCTCCAAGTAATTATTTTGAACTAATCTTTCACTAAAGTAATGTTGTCTGTGCTTACTATGCAATTTTACATGTTTACATAGTGATTGTCCACAGGCTCTTTACAGAGCAATTAAGAATCATCCTGCTGGAATGACTTCATTGCAGTGTCCAAAATGATGTGTGTGCAGCTTTCTTTCAATGTCCAATTACTTTAATATGATGCTACCTCTTCATATGTACCTCGCCTTCATTGTGCGGAGTGAAATCCCTCGCAAATCTGAAACATCAAAATTCCTTTCACCACCACTGTATCAGTATAATTAATCCTCTGTTCGTTTTGGAAGAAACTTCTGCAGTGAAGCTGGAATACTATTAGTGAAGAAAAAATATTGGAGTATAGATTTTGAAGTGCTATTAAAAAATTTAAATGCCTTGATTGAACTGGCAGTTCAAGCTTAACTGAACAATGCTAGTAGATGTCAACTCTGTCTCTGAAACCAGTATTGTCTCATTTTTTGAGATGTGTTTTGTTTTTCTGTTGGACAAAAACCTTCATTTGTATCATTTGCCCCGATGTGAATAAAAGTGGAGCCTCAAACAAAGTTGTGGAAATGCAAATGAGAACGTGGCATGATGTTTGTGTCTTGTATCTCTTGCAGCACCCCGTGCTAGATGAGCCGATAGCAGAAGCTGTCTGCATTATTGCAGACACAGATAAATGGAACGTGCAAGTAGCTACAAGCCAGAGAAAAATGATGGACAATATGAAGCTAGGCAAAGATGTCTTGGTCTCAAGTCAAGTATCCAGTTTACTGCAGTCTATTTTACAGCTTTATAAACTCAACCTCCCAGCTGACTTTGTAAGTATTTCTTCACTGAAAACTGAAGTTAATGAAAATACTTTAGCCTAGATAGGGAATAGAGTTTTGTACGCTGTGTGTTTTATTGGATCGTTTCAGGTATTAGTTTATTGGCATAGCTAAGTTGGTACAACATATTTAAAAGAACGCGTGCTACAGTCCATTTTACTCAAACTGTTTTTAGCTTGGTTTACTTGTAATAGATTGAAAGTGACTGGTCCAAAATGGAAAATGGATATGGCAGAAGTTACTTAGGCAATTTCATCAGGATCGCTGTGTTTATGATTAGGGTTGTTAAATTTGACTTTAGATTGTTTGGTTTCTATCATTTCCCCAGTTGTGTGCTGTTTGAAGCTTGTGCCTACCCAAGGCAGTTTCTGCCATATAGCTTTCTATTCTTGGACCTTTTTCCAACATGTGGATTCCTCTTCTCTCCCCTAATATGCACACCTGTGTGTTTACCTGCCCCACCTGTTTCATGTGTATCCTAGCTAACCCTGTCAGCCAGTGCTGCCTCAGATCACCTGGCTGACATGCTGCCCACAGGATATCTGGGAGGAGACTGCAATCTGAAAGCACTTTAGGTTGGATAGGTTGCAGCAGAGGATGTTACTTGGTCATAGTGCATACTCTGTATCCCACAGAATGCTGTCCTGTCCTCATTAGTAGTAGAGTTCATCAGTGCAAGTCAGTAGTACTTTGACTTGCTGTAATCAGCCAAAACAGCAAATGACCCACAAGTATGGCAGCAGTAATTATTATAGAATTTTAAACACGCCGTTGTATCTGGGGGAAGATTGGATGTTTTTTTCAGGAGTTAAGTAAGCAGAATTGGTTTGTTTTTCAGCAGATAGCCTTGAAAAGCTTTGTTTATAGGAAGCCTGTGTAATGAGTGTGCTGGGAGGTGGAAGGTGGAGCTGAATGTTAACAACTGTACATTGTATTAGTCGGCACTGTTTGGGATAAAATTAGTGGCATTGGTTATTTTAAGTTCTTGAAGTCAAGTACTAGGGCCGAGTATGTGGACAGCAGTGTTCTTCCTGGATTCTTTTGGACATTGAATGAACCTGCTAATTTGGTTAGAATTATAACACTTGCACAGGAGCACCTTAATTTCTGGCAGATTTGAACTTAATTCATTCTGCAGTGGAAGTGGGTTTTTTTCCAGTGTTAGTCTGGTTTTTTTATATGCAATTGTTTTATGCTTGGTGTGGTGTAGTGTTTTTTGGAAGCTGGAATATTTATTTCCTTTTTTAATAAAAAAAAAAATAGCAGTAAAATGGCAGTCCTAGTAATCTGTAATTTTTCTATAGTCTGCATTAAAGACACTTTGATCCATCTGCTGGATTTTACAGAACTTGTTTAACGGAATAGACAATGAGTGGAAATTGATCCAGTGAACTCTAGGGGGAGAAGTGTGGCTCTTTTATTGTGTTCACTTTCTTGACTTAAATTTTGACAAAAGCATGTGTACTAATATGGTCTAGTGGGAGATGTCCTTGCCCATGGCAGGGAGGTTGGAACAAGATGATCTCTAAGGTCCCTTCCAACCTGAACCATTCTATGATTCTGTGATTCTAATATAGATCAGACACGTGTAACGCAGGATGTTTGAAGATTCTTTTACAAGTGTACGAGCCTGCAGTTACCGTTTGGATGAATACATTTTGCATTTTTTGTGGTACAACAAAAGACAAAACCCAACTTGAGACTGGATGAAAGACAAGTGGTGGTGTCCTCGTGGTTCTTCAGACTGGCAGCCGTCCTGTAGAGAGCTCTGCATTATACCAGGGTGAGAGGAAGGTAGAGACTGCAACTGCTGCTTGTCAGCAGTGTGGCAGAAGTTTTACCTGCACCTTCCAGCTTTTTTAAGCTACTCTTGTGATTTTAAACATGACTTTGTTTTTTTCCTCCATCTAGTCAATGAGAAGCTGAGAAGGAAGCTAACATCCAAAAAAGAAAATAAAAGATTGGCTTATTTTCTGTAACTTGCTTATGTGGATACTTTTGCACAAAATGTATTCATCTACTGAGCTTGTGAGGAGAAGAGTCTTTGTTTCCCTTTAGGCTGGAATCAGAAGTGCTATAATTGTAATGACTTCGGTGAACACTTGCTTGAAGCAGGCAGATCAAACTGCTTTCAAAAAGCTTTTGCCTTTCCTCTACTAGTGTCTGTTATTTTATTTCACTGTTATATAGTACGTTTTGTAAAATGCCTCTTTGCCTTCCACTATTAAGATCTGATAAAAATTCAGAGAACCATTAAAAATCTTAAACTTGATTGAGACCATCAGAAAAACACGTGGTAGGCAACCTACAAACACAAGTCTTTTTTTAATTAACAGAACTGCTTTCACAGGATTTCATTTCTAATGCTTATGGTTTTCGTTATACTTCAAAAATACATGGGACAATAGCCTGAAGGTATTTACTGCTGCTATTTCTACTTGCTGTCTCTGCCTACAGGATAATTACGTATTTGGTAATGTGAGGTTCTGTAGTTCTGTATGTGCTTCTTGTTCTCATCTTCTGGAGTTTGGAGAACTGAACTATTTGACTTCTTTGAAGCAGCCATTCCTGTGGAAGGAGAGAATATACTGAGTTACCTTGTTCTGCTGCAAAATACCTGATAAGGCATCCTACCTACTCACCCCATGAATCATAGAATCGTAGGGGTTGGAAGGGACTTCTGGAGATCATCCAGTCCAACCCCCTGCTAAAGCAGATTCCTTAAAGTAGGTTGTGCAGGAAAGCATCCAGGCGTGTTTTGAATATCTCCAGAGAGGGAGACTGTGCCACCTCTCTGGGCAGTTTGTTCCACTAAAGAAATTTTTCCTCATGTTTGTATGGAACTTTCTGTATTCCAGTTTGTGCCTGTTGCACGTTGTCCTGTCTCTGGGTAGTGCTGGTCAGCCCTGAAAAGAGCCTGGCCCCTTTTCTACTTGACATGTGCTCTTTAAATGTTTGTAAGCATTGATCAGATCTCCTCTGTCTCTTCCTTGCCAGGCTGAACAGCCCCAGATCTCAGTGTTTCCTCACAAGGGAGATGCTCCAGGCCCCTCCTTGTCTTTGTAGCCCTCAGCTGGGCTCTCCCCAGCAGTTCCCTGTCTTTCTCAAACTGGGGAGCTCAGAACTGGACACAGCACTCCAGATGTGGCCTCACCAGGGCAGAGCAGAGTGAGAGAATCACCTCCCTTGCCCTGCTGGCCGCACTTGTCTGAATGCCCCCCAGGATACCGTGGGCTGCCTCGTGCCCTAAGGGCACGCTGCTGGCTTGTGGCCAGTCTGGCCAGCAGGATCCCCAGGTCCTTCTCTGCAGAGCTGCTTTCCAGCAGGCCAGCTCCTAACTTGTGCTGATGCATGAGGTCATGCATGAGGCCATTCACCTGTCCTATGTACTTGCCTAGTGTTACCATTTGAAAAACAAACAAAAAACCAGCAATGTTTCTTTAAAGCTGTTTCATCAGCTCCCTTGCAGTTAGTGTATGAGAAATTATGCACCACATGACTGTATTTAAAAACATCCAACCAACATATTTCTAACACGCTACTGCTGAAAGCAAGTGGAGTAATTGAATTCATATTTCAGCTTGAACTATTACTTTTGGGCAAGCAACATCAAATGTTTAAGCAACTTCAAACTGAAATTACTTAGGACTTAGGCAAATGCCTAAAAAGGATTTTTTAACCCAGTTTCTCTAGTAAACTAGTGGTCAAAAGAGCTGTTGTATGATGAATTAGGATGTCTTCCACTTGTGCTTTGTTTTCTTGAATGGAGAATTCCCTGGTGCTAAGAAGAGTGCTAATTTTAGGAGCTGTTGACTCTTTCAGGGGGAAATAAGAGTTCTAAATTATAACCGAGACATCTTTATTCAAGTATTCTGGTTATATTTCTAATCAGATGTCTTAATTTTAAACAGGCTCACAGACATTTGGGTAGGCAAAGCGCTGTGGCTGACCTTGGGGAGAATTGGGTGGTTTGGATGTTGGGGGGTGTTTTTTCTTGACTCTTGCAACAAACATGCTGCCAAAGAAAACTGGAAATGCCCAGTTCTTTGAGGTGAGAAAGGCTAGTGCATTTTTAAGGTTGCCAACAAAACTGTAACAAGTTCAGTTACCTTCTCCAGATTTTTGAAGACTTGGACTTTGTTATAAGATGTTCTTGCTAAGATGTGTCAGCATATTCAGCTAATTTCTGTAGTATTTGCCTGTAATTGTTCAAGTCATTCTGAAGTTTTTGGTCTGTGTTTACAGTGCATAATGCATCTTGAGGATAGACTACAAGAGATGTATCTCAAAAGCAAAATGCTTTCAGAATATCTGCGAGGACATACAAGAGTGCATGTAAAAGAACTAGGAATTGTCTTGGGGTGAGTACTGCAGATCTCATTCTGAACCTGTGGCAAAAACTTGAGGCAATGATTATCCTTTTCAGTTTCTTAATGCAGTCCTATTGTTCCCTTGGGGACGTGCTACTTATTCCTGTTTAGCACCCCCTGTATTCTGCCCTCTGTGGAGCATTACATTGGGAATGGTTGGAACAGAGCCTTGCTTTCGAGAGGCATTATTTGTGCTACTCTTACTGCAGAATTGATCATTTTCAGGAAGAAGGAGCTACAGTATAGTGCTGAGTTCTATTCAAAACGTGAGATGCAGCCTTCCAGGAGCTGGTGCTCAGTACTTCCTTCTGGCTGATCTCATTGCAGTCTGCTGACTGCAAAGGCTGCAAGCTAAGGCTTATACATTAGTGAATAAATCAGTTTTTATTTGTACCACAAAAGATGTACCATTACGAAATGTAATGCTGTGATCTTTTTCACTTCAATGGTAGCATATTCTTGTTTCTAAACAGTGTCATCTACTTTTAGTGGTACACTAGGAACAAATAATTAAATAATGACCTTGGTTATAGCAAGACACTTCCAGTTTCTTTAAAATGGGTGAGAAATATTCTCTTGTTTCTCTTTTTTTGTCAAGTTAATTGTGTGTTTTAAAGTTTTTTTTTCTTTTAATTTCTAGGATTGAATCCAATGACTTGCCTTTGCTGGCTGCTATAGCAAGTACTCATTCCCCATATGTTGCTCAAATACTCTTATAAAAATTAAAATCTCAGGATAGTCATTCCCTTAAAAGAAAGAATATGGAAATGCTGACAGAACAGAGGTGCCAAACGCTGGCAAGAGGGAACACTGAGGAAAGCAGGTGATGGCTGCATGTTCTACCACCTTCCCATTCCGATTTCAGCTGGATGTTTGGTCGGAGGACTTCAGTTTACATAACATAAAAGGCATTCAGGTGTTTCTTACAATCTCTCTTCTGACTCTGACTTGAGAAAGTGACTGCATCTTTGCATTTTATTTTTATTCTAAGGACAAAAGCTAACACTATGTGGCAGACTGTGAGCTGCCATCCAAAACGCTGCTCAAAACCATGAAGTAACAGTTAAAGAACAAGTGGGGTGGAGAGGACTTAGTAGTGCTGCGCTTGTGAGTGTGGTGTATGTTCCTTTGGTGGGGAGGAGGAGCTGTAAACTATGTATATAGCATTCCTATACACAAGTGTGCTAGATGGAACATGATTTTCTTGCATAAGCATGATTTTGTATAGTGAAGTGACCAGCTCAGAACAAGGAACCTGGATTTAGCAGCCAAATGTTACCTGGGAATGGAGATGTGCATGAGGCGATGGGACCTTTTTCCTTGAAGGGCGAGAAATTAAGCAAACTGTGGCTGCTTCTCTTTTATTGAGGAGGTATTCAAATGAGCTCATGACTAGAAGTAGTTCTACCCTGAAAATGGAATGAACTTCTGATTTTTTTGTGGGAAAGCCTTATGGATTTCTGCTACAAGTTTACATTTGTTGCTGATGCAACTTCAATAACTTTTTGAGTTTCTGTATGACCGTAGTCCTGGGAATTAAACCTGTCTTGGTGTCATTGAGTGTTACTATCTCCGAGGAGTCTGAATTTGACAGACTTCTGTGTGACACCAGTGCTATCAGTGTGTGTGCACATACAGCTGGCAATGGGCACAAACTGACGACAATCTTACTGGGAGGGGAGGGCAATCCCTGCCGAACCTTCTGTCGAAAGTATTACTATTTTCTGGTTATTAGTTGGTCCCTAGAAGTAGGCATAAAAGAGGAGTGTTGTTTGAAGTCAAATGAAATGTAGGGGGTGAACCCCAATATTTGATCTTACTATGAATGTTTGCTGTTACCCTTTATGATTCTACAGAGATCTTGAACTATCATCCGGGTGCCTTTCCTTAGTAGGTTAACTGCTGTGAGACCAGAAACTACTTCTCTATGAGTTGATACTGGCCTTCTGTGTTTCTAGAAAGCAAAATAAAATTTTGTATTTGACTGTTTTCATGTGGTTGATAACATGAATGTAAAAAAAAAAACCTGCTTTTTTGCATAAAGCACTGTTGAGCTGGATGTGAAACTATGGACCAGACTGAGGAAAGAACAGAGGATCAAAAGAAACATCCTTAAGGAAAAGGAAAAAAACAAATGTTGGACCATTTTGTTGTGAACCAGAGTGAATGAGGTCTGAAATGGACAGCTTGCAAGCAAATGGCTGGCAGAACGATTGCTCGGGAATAGCAAACTCTGAGGAGAAACTTCTGCTCACCAGTTGTTCCTTGTCCTCATTGGTGACTGCAGGTTTTTGACACTGAAGGGACGCGCTTTTATTAAAAGTGGGTTTATTTCATACTACCTTGATGTTTGGACTTTTCTACAGTAAACTTTGGATGATTTGAAACTCTGAAATGTGCATATTGTGAGTTGCTTAAATGTGATTGGGGTCTTGATTAATCTTGTGTTGCTTTTTGAGGGCAAATAGGCAGACTGACCTACTGTGAAGAGGGATTGTTTGCAAGTGGAGGGATGCTTAATGTTCTGATACGATGCTTCTAAAGCTGTTCCTTTAATGCTGGCTTCCTGATCTGACATTCCAGATGTTTCTTTTATTGTATTTTCATGGGCTTGTCTCTGGTATTCTGCCTACAAAGCTTAAAATCTTTCTCTGGTTCAGGTCTTCTCCTGCTTCTAATCAGGCAAATTTTTCCTATCCATGAGTTCTTCTACCTGCTGGAAGGCAAGCTTCTCTCCGCACCTGGCTGTTAGCGGATAGCGCTCTATTTCACAAGGTAAAGACAAGGAACCATAGAGCAAGTGGCATATTGCTGAACCATCCCTGTAGTGGGGAATGAGTGCGTGCATGCATGTAGGACTGTGAAACTCCTTCCCTGAGTGTCTATGGAAATGCTCCTGTACTTCCTCTATTTCATGTCATTCTTAATTGGTAGCTGAATCGATTAAAAGACAGTTGGAGTTCTCCTAAAGCATTGGGTTTTTATCTGAACAGACTGACAGTTCTTCAAAGAAGCGTGCAGAAACACCTTTGCTATCAGAGTTGGCTGACCTTTGACTTCCTTAGGACACATTCAAGGCTAATACCAGAACCAGTAACATCTGATCTTACTACATGGACTGTTTAAAATCATAATAATAATCTGCCTTTTGGCAAAGCATTAAACTAATCAAGGGGCGGCATGTGAGCTGATGGTCAAAGCACTTGAATTTTCTTCAGCCCAGGCTAAAACTTTATAGTTCTTGCTGCTTTCTCTAACATGTTGCTGCTCTTCAGAAATGATGTGAAGAACTACCTTGTTCTGACAGTTTCAGTTTGGGGAGGGGAAATTCAGAATGAAATCCATTTATTATTGTTATAAGGCTTTAGTCTAAAGCAAGTTAAGTACCTATCTTTCCCCTCCACCAAATGTACTACCTCAGTTGATGGGATTCCACCTTCTAGGGCTTTTTTTTACTCAAAGTCTTTAACTTGTTTTTGGTAGCATCTTGCTGTTTGTGTAACTTCATATGGCATGACAGGGCAGTAGGTATTTACAGATGTTGTGTTAGACATCTTTAGGGCATGTTTTTGTTTTCGTTTTAATTGAATGAGAAGTGATATGAATGTACAGAGGAGTTTAAAATCGATAACGTAGCCTAATTTTCAAATATTCCAAAGTTTTTATCAGTATTATGTAAGTTTTTCTGGAAACTTCAGTGCATACTTTAAGTGGGAGTGCACAGTCTTTCCAAAATCCCACACAAATGCAGTTTACACAGTGCAATTTGAAGAATGTATTCTTTTCAGGCAAAGCTAAACTTACATACACACCGGGGGGAGGAATGCCCCATTAAGTTGTAGCATTCAAGTGAACTCCTTAACGTGACGCAATACCAAGATTGACATAATTTAATTCAAGTAGGTACTTTCTGATCTGACGTATGCAGCTGTCTTCTGCCCAAAAGAAACAATTCTTTAGTTCGTATTTCTAATGACATCCTCCAGAATTACGGATCGGTCTTCCCCACCCCTCACTAAATGCATCTTTACCCTAAAAGTCAAAAAGCCTTTTCAGACACGCCAAACTCTTGTATATAGTTGACACAAAATGGTCACTTATCCCTCGAGGATGACTTCTGCTTCGGTTAAAAGGACCCTAATCAAAATTGAGTCTGAACTGCTGAATACACTCTAGCTGTTTTTTTAGGTCAAGTATGTTAATTTGACATACATGGTAGGATTTCTGTAGTAGATGAAAACGTGTTGCTATTTTGCATGTTCTGAGAGCACAAGCTTTTTTTAAAGAAATGACTGAATACCCATGTCAGTCTACATGTTTTTGGTGGGATTTTCATATAGTTGTTTATGTACACTATCACTTTGGTCTATTTCTTTGCGGCATTTGGTGCAATAAACTTTCTGAAATGAACGTAAGTGGTACTTGGTATCGTCCTTTTTAAAATTACTTCTGCAAAAGTTGTGCTTGTTTGTGTAACTCACATCTAACAGTGCACGGACATTGGTAACCCATTAGGGAAATGAGGGGTGTTGCAAGGATCATCCAGCAGGAAGGCTTCCCAAGATTTGAAACTTAAACACTGTTCATGTCTTTGTAAGCCTTACTGTATTTATGTATGTAAAGAAGAACTTATATGGAATGAAATCTGACTGCAAGGAATGGTGGGAAGTGAAGACCCCGACTGTTCCCATAGGTTCTGTAGAGGTTTCGTGTGTGTGGTTGGCACTGAGCTCAAATGAATAGAGCTGTCTGAAGAATGTCACTATTGCATAATGTCCTTATTTTGAAATCACTCTAACAGAAATGAATGACACTGTGTGTACTAGAAATTGAAATTGTTGATGGATTTAAGTGAGTTTTTGAAAATAAGGGATTCTTTGTCACATTCTCCAGGACCTAAATTTCAGTTTAGTATTCTAAACTGAAAAAAAGCTGAGTTCCATCTGATTTAAAACTGTTTGCTGAATGTTACCAAGAAGGCAATGAGCAGCTCAACACTGGAAGCCTTGGCTCTGCAGAGCACTTTCAGCTCTGCAGCTTACCGGAATGTCCTCGTATATAAAATAAAAATGGAGAAGAGAGGATCAACAGTAACGATGTTCAACATCTCTGAACAGGTTGGAGACATGGTTTTACTTGCAGTGTGTAAGTGCTGTTGTGGTAGACTGAAATTTCAGAGATTTGCTTGTTGATCAAGCTAACAAGAATTGAGAGTAATAAAAACCAGAAGCCCAGCAACTGTGGTATCAAGGGCTTTTCACTGTTCTCTAAATACAGCTTCTGGCTTTCTGGTCTGGCTGCACTAAATATCAATTTTAAAGCATTTGGAAATCAATCTGCTTATGTTTCTGATGCTCAGAGGTACTAAATGGTTGTGAACAAGCAGCTGAGGTAAGGGGAAATGTCTGCTGTGCTGTCTACTACAACTCCTGTATAAATTGTGCTCCTGGTAGTACTGCACGAATGGTGACGTGCTATGGATATCAACTCAGCTTGGTGTATGTAATGTTTTTTTTTCAGTGTGAAAAGTACATTGAAATGATGATGCTTTGGTGAGCTGTAACCTGAGTCCAGTGTTCCTCTTGCTGAATTGTATAGTTTTCTTCCTATTCTGCTCTTAAATGAGAAAGCTTGAAGCAATTTAATGGCTAACTGCTTTAACAGGGCGAAACCTTGTCAACCTGTCTGGCCTTTGTTCCTCTCATACCAGCTGCAAGCTGCTGTCGCTTGCTCTGGTGCTCATTGGCTTGCTCATGTGCAAGTGCAGTTTTTCTGAATTAAGTGTTAATGGTTCTCTGTAATGGTTGTCTGAATTTGGCTCCTGTGTCAGCGAAGGAGGGGGCAGGGGGCAGGACCCCTCAGCTAGAAATGGGAGAAAAGGAATGAGATGGAGATAGGACTCCTGATGTTGTTGATACTTGTTGAGTTTTGGATTGGCTCAGTGGTTTGTGTGGTGCAGCAACCTTGGCTTCCACCCAGGGTTTCTATGGTTCCTTGAAGTTCCTTTGCTCTGACTTAAGCAATTTTTAACAAGTCATACTTGAGTGCCGTTGCTCATGTCAACTGGTTTCACTTTCTCTAACGAACGCTGAGCCAATCTCTTCCAGTCCTCATATGGTGTGGACCCTCTGACGGATTAGCAAGAGGCAGACGTACAGACTGACCAGTGTGAAATGGCCAAGCGCTGGGAAAGGGGGGAGAACCTGTGTTAGCAAATACTTGTGGTGTGCCCGAGAGGACTGCCAAGGAGCCTGTGAAACTGAGAACTGGAAAATAAATAATGTCCAGATTGCAAAAACTCCCCACCAAATTCTGTGCTTAATAACAAAAAAACCCAACCCCAAACAAAACGAAAACTGACTTAAATTAGTAATTTCAACAGTAACAGACTTAATCCATCTTCCCTTTAAATAAATGACAAGGGGGTTACAGAACCAGGAGACATTCTCCCTATGTGTAACAAGGAATTCAGGGTTCTAGCAGACATGAGTGTAACATGAGCAGTACTGCAAGGCAACCAAGTCTTGTGCCAGCATGATACTGCAGTGTCTCCTTCCTCACTAACTGAGGAGGTCCTACAGCATAGCAAAGTTTTCTGTTAATCATCCATGCACCGTGTCCTTCGCCTTCCTGCATCTGTGCAGTTGAAGAGAGCACAACTGAAAACGTTAAATGGGATATTGGGCACAACGGATGTGCAGCTGGGGGATAAACCATGAGACTGTGACCTGTAATGCTTCCAATCCCACACAAAATTAGCTTAAGTGGCCACATGCTAGTAATCCACATGCTGGAAAATTACTCTTGTAATAGTTGCAGTCAGTTGTCTGTTTGGCATAATCCCAAAGCTGAAACAGTTTAAGTAGTACAAGTAGCATCTTGTTTAGAAATCCTGAAGGTCAGCACCAGGCCAAAGGGCTTAAGAGTGACAGTCAAGCGCTTAAAAATAAATATAATCTCATAAACTGGATTTCTTCTGTTTGGAGCTTCTGAGATTTCATTGTAATCTGGCAAAATGGTATTTGAGGGAGAACAAACTCCTGTGAGGAGCTTCTCTCTGAGAAAATAAGCTCTCACTCCTATGGGAAGAGAACTGTTTGTGGATGTGGAGATATGGATCGATGCTTAGGTCTGCTTGCGGTCTCCCCAGGGAGTGGCTTCTTCGCTTTAGCTTTGAAAATGATGGATGTTGTGAATTACACACTTATTAACTGCTTTTGATTCCCTAGAACGTGCAATGTTTTTGATATTTACCTGTGGTGCAGCCATGCTTTGTGTTACTGAAAATCAAATACTGCGTTTCCAAACCAACAAGCTTCTCTTTCCGTCTGCAGGTGATGGGCTGCGGTAAGGGCACCACAGCCTTGGTGCAAGGACTTGAATTCTCGTGGAGAAGATCACTCACCTTTTGCCTTGGGGTGCCCCGGTGGCGGGGAGGCCTGGACTATGGCTGCCCACTTGCTGTGTGGGTTGAGGTAGCCTTCGTAGCTGCCCAGGTCCCAGGCCAGCCGGGCCCGTGCGCCACAGCCTTGTTGGTCGAGAACATGGGGAGCGGGCTGCCTAGTGTGAGCATAAAACAAAAATACAGTCAGTGCTGAGGAAAGGTTATTTTTTTCCCCTTTGACCCACTGTTTAAAATAATGATTTCTTGCAGTCCCCCGTAGGGGCTTGGTGTCTCCAGCATGAAATGGCACTTATTGCTGAAGGCTTGTTGAGCAGGGTCTTCCACATGCCTACCTGATGTGATTTCCCAAAGTGGATGAGGAATCAACCTAGCTATGTCAGCGCCTTACGATGAGGGATGTAACTTAAACAGCGGCGTTTTGGGTGAGTTTGTCAGGCCCCTGGTATTTAAAACATTAGTGTGAGGCCCAGCTATGGCTACGCCCATGAGGTAGATAGCCTTTGGTTCTCTGTGATGCCATTTCCTTCCCACAAGAATGTGGTCGTCTCGCCTGTTGCTTAGTAGTGGGTAAACACGAAGGGCAAAAGGCGCGGTGCCCGTTTGTCATGTTGCCAAGTAAATTCTGAGCGGTGTAGGTAATTCGTGGGCTGTAGGTAATTCATGGGCTGGTGGGTGTGGCTGGAGGAGTAGCTGTGTGTTGTCATGTGCTTGCATCAAATAACCCCTGAAGAGAGCTGGTGGCTTCCCAGATTAGAGTGCCTGAGTGCGCTCGTGGTAGATGAGGAAGCTGGGCAACTCAGGAATGCTGTTCCCATCTTCAGAAGGCTTCTTCTCCCGAGCCTTGTGGTGTTTAAACTGCACTGCTGCTAAGTAGCTAATCCACCTAGTTCATCTCTGGGATCATACTAAGCCTTACAGAAAAGCTGACTTGCCCCCTCCCCCCTTGCTTCTTCCTAAATCAGCTTTCTCTGCTTTTGATCAAAATCTGACGCTTTTCTGTATTTCTGTATGTCTGGATTTGTCCATAGCAACTGCTCTGCCAGCCCCAGAGAAAGCTGGCATGGAAGCTGTGACCAGAGCTGAGGAGACTTCAAACCTTGTTCTGGTCTGAGAGGTGGCAACTGAGTGGCTTCCATTCCAGGAGACCAAGTGCTTGAAGCAGGAGTCCCTCAAAGCAGCTGTCCCAAAGACCCCAGGTGACAAACAGCACCTACAGGCTGCTCGGTTGCTCATATCATGAAGAGCTACTCTTTTCCTAACAAAAGAGAATGGTGCTGAAAAGGATGTAACAACAGTTTTGCACACAGATGAGCTTGCTAGCTCTCTGGGGCAACATCTCTGGCAACAGAGTGGGTTTTGCATTGTCACACTTCTGGTAATTTGGTAGTGGTTGGCTGCCATCGTGCACACGCTTCTCCTCTACTGTGATGCTGCACAGGGCTGTGTTGAGGGTGAAACATGACCATGAACTTCAGAGCAGACTCGCTGAAGTTTAAGGCGGTTTTACACGCTGCAGTGAGCATAGAGGCATAGAGCATCCCAACAGCACAGCCTGTACCCTGCTTATCAGCACAGCCCAGTGCTGTGCAGCAGCACTAAGATGGTCTCTGGAGACACCGTGCCTCTCTCAAGTCGCTCTGCAGCGTAATCTCTGTGCTGTGCTGAGCTAACCACACTCATCAACCATTCCTAGTTCCTGACAAAGTCTGGCGAGTGGCAGAGCAGGAATTGTCACCCTTTGTGGCTCAACAGCAAAGCAGCTCCTGTTTGTTTTCCTACTGCTGGTAATTACTGCAGCTCCTTACAGACAGGTGAGGCGACTGTCCAAAGGCATGCAAGGGAGCCGGTGGCTGAGGTTGCTGCCTGGTCTTCTGAGTCCTAAATTAATGCATTTGTCATTTGGCAGTCCTGCTGGCCAGCCTGGATGTGGCTGTTGGGGTGAAGCATATTCTTCTCTTTTCCCTTTCTGGCAATTCCTTCAAGAGCCAGAGAAATAGTGTGTGGCATCCAGGCATCTGTCTGTCTTTTGGAAAATACAGAAATCTAATTCATTCTTACACACAGTCTCAAAAGTTTGTGCACAATTACAATTGTGCCTGTAAGGGTAGAGATTGAGCTGAAAGAATCAAATACGTATATGCTGCCAAAGAGATGTATTTTGGTTTTCCAAGCACCTGCTGCTTAGCTCTCCTGTATCTTTATTCTTAGCTTGGGATGCATTAATGGTGTATAAAAAGCAACTCGTGACAAGCGGCTGAGCAGCAGTCAGTGAGAAACAGCAGGAGTTGGTATCTGCTTCAGAAAAACACTCGTTTTCAGGAAAATAAAAGCAGAAGTGAAAGATGGAACTTGTCTCTGAATGAGTTTCTTGTTTGAGGCAGTGGGAAGGTGTTGCAGGCGAGCATGTGGAGCGTGAGATGTTAACTCCGTGCTTCACACGCTCGCTTCTGCGTGTTGACCTGCAGGTAGTTGTGACAAATGTTCCTCTGTGGCAATGCAGAGTCATAACATCTTTTTGTCTTAGTATAGAAAACTGGTATAAAGACTTGCTGCAAAGCACATCTGTGATCTGAAATACTGCAACCAGTGTAATGCCTTTAAACTGTGTGAAAGGGTAGGGGCGGGAGGAAATACAACAAGAATGAGCAAAGAAGTAAAAAATTGAGTCACCAATTCCAGTTCTCTGTGCCAGGGTCTGTTACAAGTTTGTAATTCAATTTTGGTTCTATGTATTTTATGTTGTACGGTGGGAATCAGATGATCCATAGCAGCTGTGCCCAACGGGATGTGGCTGTTGTTCTCTAAGGGTTGAGTTGCCATGGCAGTCCCCACAGCTGTTCTCCAGGAGCTGCCTGGTGTGGGCCAGAGCTGGGGACGGAGCATCCCCATGGGGTAAGGTGCCTTTGGGGTAATTAGAGATGAAATGTAGCTCCAAACAAACGGTTTCGAATGATTTCTTCTGGCTGCTTGAGACTCTAAGTAGTGGCTCTTGTGGAAGTGACTGGTTGAGAGACACCACGGGTTTCTGGGGAGAACAGCAAGCATCAAAACTGGTTGGAGCTGGGGTGATTTCCAGGTGCAGCAAGGTCTGCTAGGAAGTCACTGTCAAATAGTGCCCAAGTGGCTGCCGCTCCACTCCAGAGTCTGAAATCTCAGACCTCAGCCGTCACAACCGGGTGAACTACAGAGTCACTCTCTGTGTGAGAAGTGGCCGTGTGCTGCCAGCAGCCAGAGAACAAGAGCACGTTGGCTGCCTCTTTTGCTGCCTTTGGCTCTGGTGGGGTTGAGGCTTTGCTCTCGCTGTTGTATGCAATATCAGCAGGGGAGCAACATGGCAGCAGTAGGGCTGTGCTGGGGGCATGGGAGCCCTGCTGAAACTCAGCCTTTTTATTAGCTTGGCCAAAGCTTTGTTAGAAACTCTTGTTTTCCAGAGCTGTCCTTCAGCTGCTTTGACCGAACCTGTCCTCGGTTATTTGGGTTCTCTCTCTCCTGGTCGGCTTGTGGCTGCTCGTGCTCTTGGTACCTTTTGCAGTGTGTTATTTCAGTTGCACATAAAGCGCAGTGAATGCGAAGTTGCTGTAATTGACTTAGCGCCTAGCTCCCTTTGCCCAAGTTGACTGGCAGCTATTAAAAAGTTGCCTTCAAACCAGCAACAGAAATAAAACTGCCTTCTGTCTTTCATGCTCACTGGCACCCAAAGTTTCCTGGCGCAGTGAGAAAATTTAAAATTACCTGTAGATGTGACCAGCTGCCCATCTGAACTTTGAAACCTGAAAACTTTGAATGGAAATGACTTTGATAGCCTCACTCTGGAGGCAGTAGGGTATCAGAGGTCACTTAGACCTAAAGGACCTGGTCCAAGTCTGCTTTGTTGGGCTGCTGACTCCTGTGTGACTGCCACGGAGTGGAAGCACACACTGTTGCAGCTGTGCTTGCCAGAGTCCTCTAGAAATCCTGTAGCTTCCTACACTTCGAAATGGAAAGCTCTTACCAATACCTTAAGCTGCGTACAATTGACTGAGACTTGGTTCCAGGAATACAGTTTTGCAAAGCCAAGTATATCCTTTAGGAACTGATGGATGAGGTATGATCTTTGAGTTGCTACATATCCCACCGTGGGTCTGCACAAGCATCTTTGCTGTGGGCTCACAGATGCCGTAGCCAAATGCAAATAGCTAAAACGCCTGCAGAAATAAGGATTTTGAGTCCATCTTTAGAGCCCTCCTGTTTAACTTTCAGATGAGTTCTCTCTGCTTTTCTCTCTCCAGAGATCGTGAGTGAGACTTGACTCCATGGTTTGAAATCAGAAATGGGACTTATCTGTGCCAGCTCCTAGGAGTGGATGGACAGCCACAGCCTCTGTTAACATAATAGCTTCTCCCCGTATGCCGTGGGCTGCCAGCAGCATGCTCCATTGCAAGGGGGCTTGTGTTTGCTTCCCTTCCCTGAGCCCCCCCATGCAGCCCCTCTCTGCATCCAGCAGCACTGTGCTCTCAGGCAAGGGCAGTCAGCTGCAGGCGAGGCACGTGAGCCAAGCGGTGAGTTAGCCCTCCAGCTTGACAGAGATGGTGAAAGAGCTCAGATCTGTCTGCCTGGGGATTGTGAAACCTCTCAGTGTGCTGCAGAATTCCTCAACAGCTGTAATGCCTCTGTCTCAAAGGTGCGTTGAGGTGAGGAGCTGCCCTGTCAGCCTGTTGTTCAGCACGCCTTCCATCACGCTGGAGGGCAAAGTCCAGGGCTGATTCATGTCTCTTCCCTGAGCCTGCCTGTGCTGAGGTGCAGCACAGCATCACTCCTGGCTGTGCTGCAGCCAAACACGTGCCTTCCTCCATCCATCAGCCTTTGTGTGATTCCTGTGTGTTCTGTGAAACAGTGGACGGTACTGCTGAGCAAAACTTCCAGCCAGCAGCCTCAGCCCCTTCAGGAGCCCAAAGAAGGGGTTGCAGTGCGTTTCAAGGGTTAGTTAGCAGGTGCCCTTGCAAGAAAGCTTCACTAATGCTGATGTTAACGGTGCTTTTAATAAATCCTCTGCAGTTGAAAAATGCAATCATGCCATGGAAACAAAAAGCTGAACCTGCAGAAATGAGGGGTCTGCAGCTGGCAGTTTGCCTGCAGAGCAAACTCCCCCGGCTTGCGGGCTGCATCCCTGCTGTCTCAGTATGTGAAAAATGTGCTCTGTGCCACAGTGATGTCATGGGCCTGAGCCTGGCTGCTGATGGCTTCCAGCTGGGCTGCTGAGTGCTGAGAGGTGCTGCGAGCTAAGCATGTCCTGCCAGTGGGGCATGGAGCCTCCAAACCCACCTCGTTGCCATTGGTGACCACTGCAGCTGCTGAGTTCTGCCTTAATGGAGAAGGGCTGGTAGGAGGCTGGGAAAGAGGTAGGGGCCACATGCAGAAGGAGTTCCTATCTTAATGAGAGGAGATGCTCTAGAGAGATGTTTAATCACTGAAGTTCAGCTGATGTTAATGATAGAGTTTTATATCATTTGTATTAATAGCTAAGTGTCATGCTGTGTGGACACACACTGATCAAGTTACTCTCTTGCTGACTGGAATCCTTTCTCTGCTAGCCCTGCCCTCTCCATAGGATTTTTTCCCCCCTGTTCATCTTGGCATATCTAAAATTACACAGATGAGCAGCTCTGCTAGGCAGGCACCTGTCCATGCGTATAAAGTTTCTGCTGTACTGTTTGAAGGCCACAAGTAGATTACTTAGCTCTTTCCCTTACTGTACTTTCTGAAAAGGGAAACTGCTGAGGCAAGATCTTTCAGGAATGTAAATGGCTGTCTACACTACAAATGAGGAAACAAAGATAAATGTCACCCACGTGTGACTCCTTGGGAGATGACTCATTTCCAGCTGGAATGCTTTGGGTCAGGCATTCCAAGCCAACACTGTTCTCAGTGTTGACTTGGCAAATCAGGAGATGAATTGATGAATCTGGTACATGTCTTTTCGACAAATTGCATGTGTATTAGAGCTAGATCTACAGCACGGGTTGGGGATTATTTGAGTGCTCCTTCCCTGTCCTTGGGGACATCAGGGTCAGGCAGGATGGGGCTCTGAGCACCCTGATTGAGGTGTAGGTGTCCCTGCTCATTGCAGGGGAGTTGGGCCAGATGGCCTTTAAAGGTCCCTTCCAACTCTCAGGATTCTATGATTCCATGATTCAGTTCTTTATCTGGAGGCTGGATTCAAAGCAGTAGAAGACTGTAGGTGGAATCCAGGTTTTCCAGGCTGAGGGATGTGGAATGTGCTCCATGTGAACTGGGCACGCTCGTGAGCAGAACCTAGTGCAAATGTTTGCATACACAGCTTTGCAAGAGTTCTGGCTTTTCTTTTGTGGTGAATGTTCTTCGCTAATCCTTTTCACTTCAGACAGAATTATTCCTGACATTTGGTTGTTCTTCTTCTGAGGTAAGTTGCACATAAACTGTGGTGCTACATCCAGGCTACAGTTTCAGAAACACTGCTTAAATTTAGTGTTGATGAAATCTGATGTTCCAACTTTGAGTCAATGCTTCATGTGTCAGGTTTTCAGCAGCGTTAACTTGCCAATACCTATAATAAAATCCTTATCCATCTGCTAGCCTTAACCACAAAACCAGCAAAAAAATCTCAGCTACTAACCAGCCCCAAACCTGTTTTCATAACGAACCAATCTGGCTGTGTCATAAGCCATGTAAAAGCTCGTGCTGGTAATAGCTATAATCAGTGCTGTTGTTTGACTAGCCACTTAGAGCACTAATTTTCTCTCAAAACTTCCCTTGAGTAAGAGAGAATTGATTATGACTTCTGACTTCTTTTGTAAGTCGCATGGGTTGGTCCTTAATTGATGTTTAAGATACAGGTATTCAAATGAAGCCATAATAGGATGAACAGTTCATATCTGCATCCTGTTTATTCTGTAAGGTCATCCGAATTTCTAGGTTGTCTCTTGGTTGGTTGTTTGCATTCCTACCATGATTCAGCTAAGAGGCAAATATGATCATTTTTTAATGCTGTTGCAGTAGAGTTTTTTTTTGTTTTTTTTTTTTACTACATTGAAAAAAAAAAGAAAATAGTAATAAGGTTGCAGAATGTTATAGGTAGGAATTGAGGGGAATAACATGGTTTTTCCCCATTGGGTATTAAAGGTGTTTGCTAGGCAGCAAAAGTATGTTGAGGCTCAAGACATACCTGTTCATTGCAGGTTCTGAACCAAAATGTGTGTGGGAGAGGACTGATTTAAGAAATACTTCTTTGCTTTCCATCTTTACCTCTCCAACCTCTGCCTTGTCTCCTCCTGGTTTACAGCCCCCTCCCCCATGCACTGCCCCTGCTTTGGTTTTGGGGCTGTCCTGTTTCCACCTCCCACCAGCCTCTCTCGCTCCACGTTGTTTCTGTACCTTCTCATCCTTAGGCCTGGTCTGCCCTTCAGTGTCAGAGGGACATGGAGCACATGCAGTGCTGGGGGACACACTGCATTGATGTGACAAATTCTTACAGATTGCTTCTGAGGACAGTGACCTGCCTGCCCCGAGCTGTTGGACTTGGTCAGGTGGAAGTTGCTGAAGTACAACCTCCTCATAATGGCAAGCTTGAGAAATTTCAGCTCTTGCTTCCAGAGTTAAGTGTGAGATCTAACAGAACCTTCTCCTTTTCCTGGTTTTCTTTCAAACAGGGGGAAACCAATGCAATTCCCTGTTCCCCAGGTCTGAGAGAGAGGTGATCAGTTACAGCTGAATCTTTTAGAAACCGAGCCTGCCCATCTACCAGCAGCCCTTTTCAAGAAATTGTGCATTTGGAAGTGATTGAAATCACCAGCAAGTAGTTCCTTAAAAAGGAACCTGAAAGACAGGTGTTGCTGCCCCTAATGCTTGACACACAGACACCTGAGCTACTTTTAAAATAGCACTTGGGACAAAAATAAGAGAAGATTGAGTATCATAGGTAGTACCATACTCTTCCCCATCTACCTGGACTGATGAGTATTCATGTTTTTGCTTGAATGACATAATATATCTAGTCTAAATCTACCCTATGTATAAGGAGGAAATTCTTCACCAAGAGGGTGGGGAGACACTGGAACAGGTTGCCCAGAGAAGTCGTTGATGCCCCCTCCCTGGAAGTGTTCAAGGCCAGGCTGGATGGGGCTTTGGGCAACCTGGTCTGGTGGGAGGTGTCCTTGCCCATGGCAGGGGGGTTGCAACGAGATGATCTCTAAGGTCCCTTCCAACCTGAAGCATTCTGTGATTTCAGCATCTGAGGAGATAGGTAAATACCACTTGCCTGGTTTTTTGGAGCTGAGGCAGCCAGGGAATAGGCAAGTCAATGCTTTGTGATATGATGTATTGGCATTTTGCTGTGAGCAGCAGCCTCCTCACAACTGCAAGCATGACCTTTTGTGAAATGGTATTCTTTTATTGAACAAATGTGTTTTTAATGTATTCTGTGATAGCTGCTTGCTGTTGTGATTATATGAAATTGAACTGCCTTTTATGAGAGAAGACTACAGTGGGAACAAAGGGACCGAGCTGGTTTTCATTCTTTATTCTCTGCTGTAAATCTGCAAAAAAGATTTGTTGTATCCTGCATAAATCAGTTGCTGCAAATATTAGATCTCAGCTCCTACAGTTTTGCTACAGGGTAGTGAGTTACTGATATGAGGAAAGGGGGAGAACTGAGCTGCAGTATTCTCATCATGTTTCTTTGAAAGAAGTAAAAACACTTAGGCCAACTAGATCCTTACCCGCTTGCTTGCAGCTTTCACTCGTGCTATGAACTCACAGGTTATGTGAGTTCTTTGTGCAACCCCTTTGTGCAAGAGGCAACATCCTCTTTCCTTCAGCTGAAGCCTAAGAAAGCTGCAGGTCACGCTTCTGCTTATAGCAAAGCCTCCCTTCTCCATAGCCCTGCAGCAAGCACCATGTCAGCAGTTGTGATTCCTGACATCTCTGAATTGGAGGCGGGGAGCGAGAAGGGGAGAGGAAACGTATTGGAGTTAGAGTGATATGGAAGATGTGTTCATTATTGAGACTGTATCAGCAGAGAGCACAGGCAGGAAAATAAATTGTGTAGTTCATTGTTTAAAACAAACACGTTCTAAGTCTTGTACATAAAGAAAGTGCCTGAAATATGAATCTGTGTGCAGCTGGCAGTATGAGGTAGGACAAGTAACTTCACCTTTGGGAACAGTACAGCAGGACGTGACGGGAGCTGGAACCTTCAGCTCGGAGCACAGCCACGTTGTGAACCATTTTGCTGCTGCTCGCTATGACCGATGCAATTAGGTGCTGAGGCAAGGCTCAGAAGAATACTGCCCAGGCCTTATTGCTAGCTGTGGGTGCATCCGTGGGGATTAAAGCTGCTGAGAAAGTAAATGGCCTCTTCATTATGAAGAACTGTGAGATGTTAATTAGTGAAGTATGTATTATTCCTTTTTGTCTAAAAGGAAGAGAGGAGGAGAAAGACTGCTGTTAGTGACTTCTGGATGAAAAAAATGGGGTAGATCATTCCATGAATGCAGATAGTGGGAAAGAGAACCGTGGACAAGCCCAGTAGTCCCTGTGGTGTTTGTGACTTGAGAGATGCTTGCAACGGGGCTTGGAGTGCTTCCTGGACCTGATTTTGAGGAAGCATCTGAAGGTGCAGAATGTGTCTGCCTCTGACAGCTCCTTCTTCTTCCAGCATAAACCCTAGCGTGTTTGGGGAGTGTCTCTGTGGTGCAAGTGGCTGCTGCAACGGGAGGCAGCTGCTGGTGTTTCCTGCAGCACTCGTGCCATGGCTGGGTGCAGTATGGTGGCTTTCTGTGTCTGACTCACGGTGGATCTGGGCCCAAGGTTTCGGGTGGTGGTCATGGTGTTCTGTTGCCTTTTTGTGTTTGCATCTAAATTACACGCTACGGAGTGCTGAGGAAGAAGGATGGTCTTGTGGTTGATGTGTTCAAGTGACAGTCTGGAACTGGGAACTGTTCTGGCTCCGCCACACCTGTGGCCAAGGGCAAATAACTTAATATCTCTGGGTCTCAGGGTTTTCACATCTGTGAGGTGAGGATGGAAGGACTGCGAGTGCCTGAGTGCTTGAGCTGAGCACTTCTTGACAGAAGGAACTAGAGAAAATAAATTCCCAGCAGGAAGAGATGGAGAAAATAAGATTATGGTTTCCAAATTGATAGTAAAAGCAGGCAGCAGATCATTTTTCTGTTGCTGCCCCTTTGCTGCTCTCCCAGAACACTGATGGCTCTGAGCAGGCTCTGGGGTGAGGAGGAGGATGCCCCGTGCTGCGTGACACAAAGCTGCTCTGCTGCAAGGCGAGGTGGGCAGGGTCTGCCTGATGTGCCAGTGGGATGGGGGATGGAAAGCAATAAGCAGCAAGGATGAGTTTCTGATTCTCTGTTGGTGTCTGAACACATAGGTTAACCTGCCGCACACCCAGGGACAGCACTGCACAGGAACATGGGGTGAGCCAATCTCCAGCTCTATCTAATTGCTCCCATGGGCTTCACAGCACAACTCCGCTAATAACGGGGGAACAGCACGTTTATTCACTCTGATTTCACTTGCTTTAATGGGAAGTAATTCCCATGGAGTCAACAGGATTTCAGTAAGAGCTGTATCAATTCCTGTGCCCTCAGGCTGATGAGAAAAGTAAATTATGGCCGTCCTGTAGCAAGCATATTTCAGATATAGAAAAGGCCTAAGGGCAGAGAAGCACTCTGTAAATGGTATAAAAGCGAGAAATTCAGGACATGAGCATTCCAGGTGCAGGTGCCTGAGGAAGGCCAGCTGTTTGGCCAGTGCATGGTGGCCACAACCCAGATAGCTGGCTACTTCTGTCCTGTTTCCATCACCAGGGGACAGTCAGGAAATGCCACTTGGTCGTTCATACAGAGCTCTCCCCAGCATTTTGCTTTTCCATCTCAGCACAGAGGTTCACTTCTCCCACCCTCCTTCAGCAGTCACCACGGCTCATGAAGTTCACAACAAAGCAAAAAGTTTGGCCATAGCATGCAAGAGTGGATGGAAAATGGAGGCTGTGGGCTTCCTGGTGAGTCTGCCTCCACGCAGTGTGTGGGAAGACAGACCAAAAACGTGAGGGAGAAGAGAAAGCAGGCTGAGGAATCGAGGGGACAAACCCTATTGGTGTTGCTGGGGCAGCCCCTCCCTGAGGCGAGCTTGGAGCACGAGGCCTAGTGGCAGCTCCCAGCCCTCCCTGGTGCCCTGCAGCCTGCTGCTGCGGTGCTGGCCCAGCAGCTCCAGAGCCATTGGCAGTGAGTGGGGATCCACAACAGGTGGGGGTCAGCGTGCACTGCCCCTTCCTCAGTGTGTCCTGAAAGGGTGGCAGGCCCAGCGAGGGGAAGAGAAGGAAGGGTCACACCTCCCTCTCCCTGCAGCTGATCAGTCTTTTTTCCTCTATAATGGAGGACTTGGGTATGTTCCACGTACAACTCACACCTGATTAGTTAAAGGGGATTATATTAATGCAACTCGGAGTGTTGGCAGTCTTAAATCAGCTTTAAATTTACAGGAGCATATTAACTGAAGTGATTTTTTAATCTCTACAAGTATGCCCTCAGAGAAGATTGCAGCAGTTCTCCTGTGTTAGCTGAAGGCTCTGTAATCTTTGTGAGGGAAAACCCCGCGTTTGCCAATTTCACACCCTGGCCAGAAAAAAGTTCTTTTTTGCTTCTTAAATCAAGCTCAGAGTGATTCACTGAGTAAATGGCAAGAAGTAGGTTATTTTGAGGGGTAGCCACAGGAGGAAGGGACGGTTTGCTCCAGATAGGTGAGGGTGGAAGATCCTCATTGTAAAGCAACCAAGGAAAGTACGAGTGCTGGGCTGGGAATGAGGGAATCATTTTGATGTGAAGGGGAGCAAGGCTGGGGCAGGAGCTGGGCTGGGGGTGCTGGTGGATACCTCAGCAACTACATCACCAGCCAAAATGTCTCGGTTACTAAAAGCTCCTGCAACGTAGTTATTTGCTTTTTCCAACAAGGAAAATATTATGTCTTGTGGGAAGTCATAAGGATGACATACCCGAGAACATTGCATATTTGATCACTAATAATTTAAAGTAAACATCTTTTAAATAGTTCCAGCAACATCTGTCCTAGTTTAACTACTGGTTCGTGTTGCATTCCTTTATGGAGTAATGCTCATCCCAGAAAGCAGCGTGTCATTGCCATCCATTACAGGAATTAAACTTGTGGGATTTTCCTTGTCTGTTGAAGCTGAATTCCCTCCAACCTTTAAAAAATGCTTCCTTCTAATTTTCCACCATTGTACGACCCTGACTCTCTAAAAGTTTGAGTGCTTGCCTATGATCTAATATATATATCTACTGCTTGGTTTGGATGAAAAGGGAGCAGAGTGAGATACTGATTTAACTCATACTGGGGGAAAAATCCAGAGAAATGCGCTGCAACAGTTTAGTTGGAATATGAACTTAACTTTCAGGGAAGGAAAAAAAAAACAAAACTCTGAACACATAGAGAAGTGTAGCCTTGTTCTGCAAAGGGGGAAAAGTCAATGTTACGTAAAACTAAGAACAGCGAAGAATGTGAGCTCCTCTCACAGCCATGGATGCTGAGGCCACCTGGATGAGGCACGTTTGTCTGGTACTCAAGTACATGTATTAACATAGGAACTAATGTACCAAGTAGGTATTTATATTATCATTTGGGAAGAAAACATTTCATTTTTACTGACAAGCACTTTTTTTTTTTTTGGCAGAAGGAGGAAAAACAGCCTTAGGGATTATATAAAGCAAAGCTTACCACTTTTGCCTAAACCCTAATTTTTTTTACAGCAAAATTTTACAATACATTTCACTTCTGTGCAAAAATGTGGGCATATCACAACTGAAATATATATATATATATAAAAAATCTTATTAGAGGAAAAAAAGAGAAAGTCTTTTCTGTTCCTAGAGCAGTAAAATTCCAGTGACTTTTTAAAGTTTTGGATGTGAAGTCTCTGAGTTTGAATTGTGCAGAAAAGTCTTTGAGGACCATGAAATACAGGTATATATTGATCCTTGAATTACTTTGGGGAAAACAAACAATTTTTTTCTCTCCCAATGTAGAAACAGAATGAGAGAAAGCAAGCCAAATGCAAGCAGCTCCATGCTGGCTGTCAGTGCTGTAAAGAAACCAAACATGTCAAGTACCATCTTCCTAAGAGGGATGCTTCTCTTGTTTCAGCCTGGTCATGTCGCTGGCCCAAGTCTGAGTGAACTGCAGAAAGAGGGTAGCTGAAGTGGGGCAGGAGGAAAGATGGGCGGGAGAGGGAAAGACCCAGATTTTGCAATGGAGCAGATTTTCCTACACCAGATGGAGCCAGTCCGTTTCACAGTGATGGCACTGACTAAATCTGTCCTGTGGCAGCAGTTCTCTCTATCCATGCAGTCTTCAAAAGAAAGTAAATCCTGCTGTAAATCTGTGGGTTGGGAAAGAGTTGTTTGGCATTTCAGAGCATCAGTGGGAGTTCTGGCTTGGTCTCTCAACAAAGGAGAGCACAGCTGTATGAGGCAGGGCTTCCCCTGGAGACCCTCACCCCTGGATGAGCCCAGTTTGCACGCTTAATCTTCTGTGTCAGTTGCCCATGCTAACAGCATAAGTCCCCTAACTTCTAGTTGGTGTCAAAACCAGTGGTTTGGCATTGAACTGCTGCTTTTGCAGCCTCTCTGCAGTGCTGGACGCTGCCTTTGGCTGCAGAAGTGAGATGAAGGGCAGTGAGGAGCTGGACTAAAACAGCAAGTACAGTGAGGTTTGTTCATTTTTTCCTCTCTTTTTTTCTTTTTTTTGTAGATTAGATGCAGACTCTGCAAATCAGAGATAGCAAGGCTGACCTAAAGATACTGAGATAGTTTCCATAGCAATGAGATCTATGAGTTCCCAAAATATTCAAGCCTCTATTAGGCTAGAAGCAGATAAAAAATAGTTTCCTTACATAAGGGCATGCCAGATCTCATCCAGCAAAACTTGATTTTGAGCACAAGTGTCAAGGTGGTGGAGCTCCATCTGCACTTGCTTGTTTTGCTTGCCTGGTAAGAAACGCTTCTGGTCAAAGTGCCTTTTTGTCCCCAGCCAGCTCTTTTTCCACCCTGATCCCCTGTCCAGGAACTCCGCTTTCTGCTGTTGACCCATCTTTAATGCACGCTTTTGAGTTTTTCCATGGGCCAAATCAGTTTCTCCCCACCCTTCCTCCAGCATTACTCCTCAGCTCGGCCAGGGGCCTCTTTGAACCTGCTGGTGGCTGCAGCTGCCCTCAGGAGATGCCACGCTGCCCTCAGTTAACCTTATGCAAGTTGGATGGAGCTGATCCAGAATAACACGGTCAGGACAGTCCTGCACAGAACAAGTACAACTTCCTTTCTTTTTTAGTGACTCTGCTGTAAAAAGGCACTGGTGAGCTTGTTTGAGTCAAGTCTTTTCCTGACCAATGGCACTAAATCATACAAGAGCTCGTGAAACTGATCTCTGAGAACACCATGTTCCGTTAGAAAAATCTGAAATATGTTCCTTGTACTCATGACTTTCACCAGCTACTTAGCTTAGAAATGCTTTTCATACGTTAGCACTGATTATAAGACCGAAGAGAAGTGGGGCTGAAAGGTATGGCAAGCAAAGGAAAAAGGCTGTGGTGAAAGTTAATCCCCTGTATACTTCAGATACGATCTAAAAAAGAAGCGTTAATGAGAATCAGCGTATCAGGAAGAACTAATTTAATTTTCTAATAGAGCCCCCCTTTGTGAGACATTCCATTAGCTAATTGAATGCATTTAATTTACGTGGTTCCAACCTGGGTGACTTTGTTTTCCTATCCACCTTCCTGTGATGAAAAGCAAATAAAACATCCACCAGCAGCAAACTGCTGCTGCTTTGATCACCAATCAGTTTAAACTAGGATTGCTTTCCTAGTGCCTAATAAGGTGCATGCCTCAGGAGTGCTTTGCAAAACAGGCAAAGCTGCAGTGCTGGCTGCTGCACAGCGATGGACTGAAGATACCACAGGATCAGAGAGTTTGTGGCAGCCTTTTTTATGCTGCAGCTTGCTTCCCGGGCTACTTAGAGGGAATTGAAGCATTTCCCATTTTCCAGTGAAGGTCATTGCCTTGGGCTCATTAATATGCTCTGTTTCCCAGTGGGACGTTCCAGGGGGAGGAAGAGGAGGTGCAACAAAACCCTTTGAGCTCTCCTCCTGTGTATGCCCTCAGTCCTCACCTCTCCTTCTTTAACCCAGCGCTCCATTATGAATGCCTCAGCAGCCAAAGCTCCTGGCTGTGGCGAACCCCTTGAAGTCTTATGTGTTGCTAGCACAATACGATCTCTTTTCATATACATGGTTTGGCTGGAATAGGTCTGCCAGTCCCATAGGGGCTTTTTCTGCTGTCACTCCGCAATTTCTGTAACACATTCCTAGCCGAAGATGCTTATTGCTAATTATTGCTTTATAAACCTGTGATTTCTTTGAAGATGTATTAATCAAAGTAACTGGAGAAATCTCATTGAAAAGTAAATGGGTTTCTGTGAAACAGGACTCTCTCTTCAAAGGGGATTAAATATTCCCCTGAGATCTCTTGTAGCTGCTTGAAACGCATTGTGCTTCAGTGCTGGCATATTTCTATTGGTTTATGACAAAATATCAGCTAAATATTTTATCCTCAATGGTTTTCTGCTGCCCTGGGTGCCAGCAGTAGGCTTTTGTTAGATCTGTTGAGCTTCAAAGCCAAGTATGCCAATAATTTGCCTATTCCAGAAGTTCCTGGAGAACATCCCTACACAGCAGCAATTAGAATAAACTTAGGAAAATTAATAAGTGGTTACCATGGACTCTGGTATCGGTGTGTTGCTAGATCTTCAGCAGCCTACCAGATCTGTCCTTTCTGTAAAAGAGAAACAGAACCAAAATGTGGTGCAATGTTAACCTTAAGGCACCCTGCTCCTCTCCAGTGGTACCGGGAAAGAAGAGTAGGTCCATTTAGGTGCAGATGTGACAAAGGAACTAGAGAAAGCAAAAAAATAGCAATCGTTACTTGCTTCCAGATTGTGCAAGGGCTGCAGAGACAGTGAGCTTGGCAGCAGTTTGACTCCTTTAAATTTTTTATAAGAACTATCTAGAGAGGTAATAAGGTGTCAGGTAGAGAAGCGTATCTCCATAGTCGTTGGAGTTTTTTTTTTTAAAGGAGATTAACAGTTCTTAGAAAGATAAGGGATGTTTTAAAATGCACTATTTTAATGCATTTAACGTAATAGCCATAACTGGGAAATAGAAAAGGGATAGTACCCAGAGCACATGGTGGACTGTGCCTCTGAAATCGTGGGGCACAATGCAGGCAGGATAGCAGATACCACTGCTGAATAAGCCAGGGTTCTTTGCTAGTATTACTGTGTCTGTTTTGTGGCCACCTTCCATTTCTGAAGAGCTGGGACACTTGCACCAAAAAGTAGGCATTGCCATTCTCCTTATCTGAAAACAGCCCCCTTCCTGCCTGTGAACCCACGCCACGCTGCAGATCTGGCAAGTCTGAACCTCGGCGCAATGACTGTGCTGAGGGACAACTGCACTTCCCCCCAGGAGGTGTCGTAGCCCACCTACTGCCATTTCAAGGAGCCGGTTGTGTAGGCATTGGTGCTTGGACTCCAGCATGCAGCTGCATCCCGTTTGCTGAGGTGGATTGGGGCTTGTTGGTGTCTGTGGCTGGGAGGAGGACATGGTCCCCTTCCTGCCCTGGGGGCTCCAGGCTGTGCCCAGGCAGGCTGCAGTGCTGGGGCATCTATCACAGCACTCACTACGAGTTACATTTTCTGTGTGGTGTTTTTTTCCTGATAAGGTGCGTAGAGAGATAAGGGGACCATGTGGCAACTTTCTTTCTCAGAAATGCCAAGGGAGATAAACCAGAGCCATTTTGTGGGTTTCTCTGGAAGACACGAGCAATTCAGTGTGCAAACTCCTGTAAATGTAGCAGCAGCGAATTGCTGTGAAAAGTTTAATGAATTTGACTCCTCCGTACCGTTGCCCTCGCCTAGCACAGCATGAGGAGCAGAGTTCCTCCAGAGCTGCCCCGTGCTCACATTTCCATGTCTGGAGAGGCAGTCTGGCTGTTCTGGGAAGGCATGAGCAACATCAAGGGTCAAGGAGTGTTGGTCAACTGCGAGGTCAAAGCTAACATGACAGAGCAATTAGCTAATCAGCTTCTGAAATCAGAGGCTGTTAAGCATATCTGGCTCAGCTGCTGCAGTGATGGGCACCTTGGCAGTGTTGATGGCAAGGGTCTGTTAGCTGAACGAGCTGCTGCTTCCTCCAAAGCCAAGGTATGTTCATACGTATATACGTATGCATATACCATCTGCCTTCCATCCCTCTCTTCTGCCATGGCCGTTAAGGGTGGCAGAGTGGTTGAGTTGTCTCTTTAGGTGGATTTGGCCTGTGGGTCACCCTGCCAAGCTCTCTCTCTCAGGAGAAATCACTGCAGAAGCACTTCAGTTGCTATCTTTTGGAAGAATTTTATCACATTAGTGTTTTAAGGGGTTTTGGTTTTGTGGACGTAGCTGTCATGGCAGCAGGCACAATCCAGAAAGAATAAACTAGAGTACAAGTCAGGAAAAAAAGGCAAAACAACCATATGGTTTGGTAACACAGACTCAGGGAATGGTGCTCCTTGGGTTTAGCCCGGGGGCTGATCAGGAGTCAGGTGTGGAAGGTGGCTGCAATTACAGATAATGAATGAAACTCCACACCTGCTGGTGAGCAGCAGGAGCATCCCACGCTCAGCTACATCACACTAAAATGCTCTCAGTCCAGAGGTATGAAATCTTAGTATTAAAACATAAAGCATGGATGTTGCTACTATGTGTAGTTTTCCTTGCTGCTAGTAAGGATTTAAGGAGAACTCCGAGCATGTGTGATACTTCACTGAGTGGGGAAATTGCTTCACTACGGTCATTGCTCAATAGGAGGGCGAGAACATCTTGCGGTAAGGTTGGGTGGCACGGAGGGCAGATAGCTTCAAGGCGGAAAAGCAGAGCCCCTCCCTATTGTGTTGATTTTTTCTCTTTAGCTCTTATGAAGTGTGTTATTTTTGTAATCGTTTTATTTACTGGAAAGCAGTTGATGGCTGTTATGAAATTGAGCTCAATTTTGCAAAACTGTGCAAAACCTCAGACAGAATAGGAAAAAATGTTGTGACAACAGTTTCAAAATGTCTTTTTTTTTCCTATTTTGAAGGAAAAATAGAATATTTTCATTTTCCAATCTTAGAAAAATATTTTTGGTTTTGTTTAGCCAAAATATTTCCTTCCCTGTGCTTTGAAGTTCATTGGCCAAATGCAAATAACAGGTTCTTTAATTCCTTTCTGTGAAGACAAAGCGAGTATCTGTGCTGTCTGGTGATCGTTTTAACTGAAGAATTTCCTTGGCTTTTCATCTGGCTGATTGTTGTCTGGTTTCTATCAGAAACGTTGCTGTACTCTTTATCTTGAAATTTTCCCTCTGCTACAAAATAATGTTTATGCCTTTATGAAGACATCATTTAAAACATCATCGGGAGAAATCATCCCCAAGAAAGCAGAAGCGTTTGTCTGTGAAGAGAATGTGTTTGTTGGGTGCAATCAGGGAGACAAACATAAGGGTTGTGAAGTGTCATCTCTATGGTGACCGCATTAAGGCCGTTGTTCAGCGTGCAGTGTGCTTTCATTTTCTGAAATTTGGGGGTGTCAATGCTGGCAGAAGCGTTGTGAATTAAGAATTGTTAAGAATTAGCGTGTTGTATGGTGTGTTTAGAAGCATAATTCGGATAAGGCTGGGTGGATGTCTTAGACACGCTTGGTTAGAGTACCTCAACTGCTTCTGTGGTGTAAAGCAGACTAAAAGCATAAGCTCCGGATTCGAGCTTAAATTTATTGAAGATGATAAGATAGCTAATGAACTTGCAAGCTTTCTTTTTCCAATAAACTATTCTAAAAGCTGTATATTGCAGCTAAACTAAGCAGGTTGGTGACTTTCATTAATCTGTGCTGACAGTAATATCTGCAGACCAGAAACGTGGGAACTGAAAATTTGACGATGCTTAGATGTTCAGGAGAGAGAACTGGAATCCATGTCTGCTATTGATGTGAAGAATATGATTCTGAACCACTTTTTCACTAGCATACAAATTAGGCTATAAAATCTGTAAACTATTAAAACAAAAAAAAAATCCAGCCTATTGAATACTTGAAAGTTCGTTCTGTGTTGGAGAGTTCACTTTGCTAATAGACAGCCGATGCAGGAAACACTCTGTTGTATCTGCATCTGTCTGCTCTGTGCCACCCGGGCAAGCAGGGGGCATGGCACGTGGCATTGCTCCTGGGATATATCTGCTCGTGTAGGGCTGCTGCTTCCTGAGACTACCAGCTCAGTGCAAATGTGTCCAAGTGCTCCTTTTTTGTTAGGAAGGAAGAGAATTCAGGTGCACATCAATGAATTCTGAGAAGCAATATCACAAACCTAGTGTACGAGCACAACTTGCATGCACCAATGCATCTGGGCAATCCTGGTGGTAGGTGGATGGCTGGACTAGATGATCACGGAGGTCTTTTCCTACATCAATGATTCAATGATTCTGTACAGGCTGTGCATGTGTGTAATATGTTCACACCCTTATTTGTGTTCTCACAAGTTCTGACTCGCACGAGGCTGATTTCAGCAGGAAATATTTTTTGAGTAATGGCAGGAGACGTTACTCAATAAAATGATTCTTCCCAGGACTGCACATCAATTCAGAGCTTGCAGAGAAATGATCGATGAAGATTCAAAGTTTGACCCAGAACTGTGGTACACAGAGAGCACGGAAAGGTTGTCCTTGGGGGTCAGGTGAGGTTTGCAAGGCATTTGGATGCTGCTGACGTTTATCTCCCTGTATCCCATTAAAACCAAAGGATCCACTCCCATAAACTCAAGATGTACCAGTGTAGCACAGGCTGTCCCTCCCATTCATTTACATCTTATACAGATGGCTTTTTAATTTCTAATTTTAGTTAACTCAGCCAGGTAGCTCCATCCACTTGTTACACTTCAGCTGTAGCTACTTTGATGCTCTGCTGCTGAATGTATTCCTGTGTTGGGGAATAGCTGTAAGTAGGGGAAAACAAACTGGGCAAGTTCCTTCTTCTCTGCAAGCATGTGGGAGAGAGTCAGGCAGGAGACTCTGTCCTCTATCTTGCTTTTCTTCCCCCTGGGGAGGTGGTGGTGTGTGTTTGGAAGAGAATACAAGATCGTCATGAGGACCTAAGAGGGCAGCTCTCAAGAGCTGATAACCTAACCCAGGGGCTGGCCCACTGGAGGGAACACCAAGTCAGCTACGGTCTCAGGGTGGCCCTACAGCTTTTCTTGAGAGCTCCTCAAGAAGCACAGTAAACTACCTGAAATCAGGAACTGGTTTCCAATGAGCAGATTAAGGCAGACTTCATAGCTGTAGAAAACTCAGACTGAAATCAGGCTGTGGTGGGTTTATATGCGCACCTAAACCTGAGCCCATCCATCCTTTTGGGATGGGTCCTCTCTGCCAGACATGCTCCTGGTCTAGGAACCTACCATCAGCTTTCTGGATCACCACAAATGCCAGATGCTTTCTTCTGGCTCCCTGATAATATTTCTCTTTCCATCCCTTCAAAAGTCTGTTCATCTGCTATTCCCAGCAGTTTCCTAATCCTGGATGTGCCACGCATCCCGTTCCCCAGCCATCTCATGGCTGCCTTCTTCCAGCGGCCTCGCTCTGCCCTCTGGAAGCTCCTTTCCTGCCATGTGGGCTCATTTGCTCCCAGGAAGGACCAATTTTCCTTCCTTCACCACAGTATTGCATTGCTTCTATTTTGGACGTGGTGTATAAGACACAAAGAGACACGAATAATACAAATACTTGCTGAAAAGAAAGAAGTGTTAACAGGATCTTCAGAGTGGTATGTTTGGGAGGGTGTGCAGTGGGGACACGATAGTGACACCTGAACTATCGAAAAGCCTGTTTTAGGGCAAAAACACTGCAGTGTTATGTATTCACATAGGCTTAAACTTATCAACGTTCTAGCCAATTTTGTGCTTCCAAAATTACACAGAAATGTTTAATATTCTTCTGTTGCCTCAAGTGAGTTGATGTGCGATGTATAAGAAAAATGTGGTATTTATCAGGTATACATATACTGATAGAAACTGTTTTAGACTTCTAGTAGCAGAGCTACCAGATGCCTTCAAGCACACATCTGGGAGCATGCAAACCCCGCAGGGTCTGCAGGCTGAGCTCCTGATGCTTTGGTTCTCTCTGCAGTGGTTGGGGACGGGCCAGGCTGCACTGCTCGGTGTCTTGCATCACGTTAGGACTTGTTCCCTCTGTGTTTGTCTGCTCCAGCTGTGTGGAAGGATCCAGCCCACAGCCACTCAGCCCGCAGAAGCATGTTATGCTATGTTAAATAGGATGTTTTAGGTTATTTTTCAGGCATCTGCATCCACCTGGGAGCTTGTATTTGGGTAGGCTGTTGCAAAAAAAATGACCTGAAGCTTCTGCAGACTGATGTTTGAGCATGGTTTTGTTCTGCCTTCTGGCACTCTGGTATTTTTGGCTATGAAGTCTTCCCTACCTTGATCTGTGCTCCGCTTTGGAGATCTCTCCAGGTGAAACAGCGAAGCTCTCGCACTCCCCACCCGATTTCTCCAGGGCAGTGAGATCTGTGCCGCAGTAGATGTGAGGAGCAGGATGCCGGCCGCCACAGGTAGCTGGCGTCACTGGTACCCTCTGTTGCTGGCGACGTCGCTCCGATGTAGTGGGTGTGCTCAGCCTTCCTTGTTCTGTGGTCACGTATGTTGTCTGGGCCTTGGAGGCAGAAAAGGGAGAGAATAATTAAGTTGTTTCTGTTGCTCACCCATTTCAGGATATTTTTCATCTTGCTTCTAATGCAACAATTATATAGCTGTTCTACTTTGCAAGGACACGGTGCTCGTTACACCTTTTGCCAGAGTGTCTCCTGGAGTGAGGGTTATATAAGTTTTTTTTCACTGAAATATTTCTTTTTCCTGCTGTAAGATGAGTATTGGAAAAGGGGTATGACTTGAAACAAAATAAGCTATCTCCTTCTGGTAAAAAGCAACTTATTGATATTTTGGATTGGGTTTCAGTTTTACATACACAAACATTCAGGAAATGAAGACATGTTAGAAGATGTGAATTTAAAGTGACTTTGGCTTGCTAAATGAAGTCATGGCAGGCTTTCTAATCCAGAGTTAAAATAGCTTTAATTCATTATAATTGAGTTCATTGTCAAGTCAGAATGTCATTGAGCACAAAATCACTTTATGTAATGAAGTCCAGTGATTTTTAAGTGACATTTTTCAGGTCATTCAGAGATGTGCCTACAAGGGAATCGAGTGTAGAATTAAAGGATCTGAATTTATAGAGCAAAATGCTGTTCCAGCTGGTCAGGTGCGAATCCAAAAGGCATAATACAGGAACAGCAAAGCAAAGCCACACTCTGTGTTCCTGGCCTCCAGGTGGGATGTTCGGCTGGAAGGCATCACAGCTCCCAGCCACCCGGACGACCTGAGCTGTGTTTGGTTGAAAATCAAGGTATGGGAGGGTGGATGCTAAGGCAGACTTTGACCTCAGCATTTCATCCTCATTGAGGTTTGCCAGCAGCCTCCACTCCATGATTTCACAGCCTGTGAAATGGAGGTGATTTTGCTCTTAGCAAAGAGTGCTGTGAACTTCCTAAGGTGCTGTTGTGGACTCTACTGAGTAAATACAAACAAGTAAGCCAAGTATTTAGAAAACTGCTTTTGCAACGCAGATAGCTGGAAACTTAACCTGAACACTCGTGATTGCAGGCTGTGTCTCTCAGCTGTGCAGACAGGGCAGAAGAGTGTTGTGGAAACTAACAAATCACCCAAGTCCCCGTAGCATCAATTTACAGCCCAAGATTAGTATTGATATTTTTATGGCCAGCTCTGAAGGCTGTTAGATCTTGTCAGCATATGAAGACAGTGTCTGCCTTAATGGTTATTACAAAGCATGTGGATTGTGGCTTCAAAGATACCCCAGATCTAGTGTGCCTGAGTTGTGAAGGTGACGATGGCCGAAAGGGACAGTCCCGCTACCATTGCCACCGTCACCTCTGTAAGCGGGGCTGGATAAGAGGGTACCCACCAAACGTCATTCAGGAAACAAACCTCACACAGGCTTTCATCTGAGGAGCAAAGATCTGCTGTACATGTGGGGGGAAAAAAGGAAAAAAAAAAGCAAACCTGGAAAGCTCTAGAAATATTTAATGGCTCTAGTGAAGGACAGGTCTTTGGTCATCAACCAGAGTTGTTTGACAGCAGAGGCTCAACCCTGAAACTTTGTCACAGAGAGAGATCATGAAGCACAGCGTGGCCCAGGCCCCTGGAGAAGCCACGAGCCATGTTTTTCGTTAAAAGGACAAACCATTGGAAGTGTGCTGACTGAGTCTCCTACTGGAGCAGCAGCTGATGATGCCAGATGAGCTCAATGCTGGTGCAGATCTAAACCAATTCCCTGCTGGAATTTGTGCTTTAGCTAATAGAGCTACATCAGTCCAAGCTGAGGGGGAATAAAAACATCGTCCAAGTGACTGTAGGAGGCAGTAAATAAAAATGTATTTACTGGTGCAGAACAGGAGGGTGAGTTTTAGCGTGGAGTTTTCCCCCAAGCAGCTACAATGAGAACAGAAAGGAACCCCTTTTGTGAAGTGCTTGGGGAGCCATTCCAGAACAGCTGCTATAATTATATGCTAATCCAGTTGAACTTTGAAGTGCAGATAAAACTTGACTCCTATTCCTAGGCAAAGGATTCGTTTCCAAGCCATGTGTCTTCTCAGGATCCATATTAACTGAAAATAGATCACTCTGTGCAGAGACAGTTGGGGCAGAGACCACGCCAGCCCTGTTAAAAGCCAGGTTGTTCTCCCAGGAAAAGCTGATGTTTTGACTGCATTGCATTACCGGGGAAGGGCACCTTTTAAAAGCAGTTAAAAGCAGATTCCATCCTATTCAGCGTGGAAACGCATCTGAAGTGCGGGCAGCCCATGTGCTGTGTCCTTCAGCATCCTGCCCGTGTTTCCAGCACTGTGCAACCAGCAGCTACGTTTTGCAGTCTTCTCCTTTGGGTCAGCAGCTGATGCACGGTGTGGTTCCCCAGCCTCTGCACGATGGGACAGTGCTGATTTCTAACATTTTTCCCGTTCACTAAAGGCGATGGGGAAATGTTACTGTTTGTCTCACAGCACAGCCCCCAAACGGTCTCATTGGCACGACTGCAGAGGCAGTGAACCTTCTCATAGGTGCAAAAATAACAAGCAGGAACCTCTTAAACCTACTTTGCTACCAGAGAAAATACAGCTTGCAACTGCGTCCTGCTTTTTCCATTGGGCTTATTATTTTTTGTCTCCGTAGCGTGAGCTCTCATTTGACCGTACGTGCCCCTCTCTGGAGAAGAACCTTCCCTAATTGCATGCGTTATTGTTTGTCCAGGCATCGGAGGAAGCAGTGCCTTTGGATAATCTGTAGAAATTGAGTTGTAATTTAACAGAAAATCAAGTGGTCTCTCAGTGCTTCCCACTGTGTGATGAATACCCTGTAAGGAATGCCTTCGTGTTTGCCACACAGAAAGCAGGGTTTAGGCTTTGATTTTTCCTTGCAGAATAAGGGGAAGAGTAAACAAAGAAATCAATTAAGAATGTTCCTTTAATATGGATGAAGATGGAATGTATGTGTCACTGGAAAAAACCCTGGCCTGGCTCCCCAGGGACTGCCTCTCGACAGTTTTGGCTCAGCAGAGGCCTTGGAGCAGGCTATTCTTGGTCAGATAAAGAGAGGCTGCTGGCAGGGCGTGCTCTGCCGAGACAAAATCTCTGCAGCGTGCTGCCTCGCTCGGCCCAGATGCACCGATTC
Source organism: Penelope pileata (assembly GCA_013396635.1). Classification (NCBI taxonomy): domain Eukaryota; kingdom Metazoa; phylum Chordata; class Aves; order Galliformes; family Cracidae; genus Penelope; species Penelope pileata. Next base: position 456,095 of record WBMW01003428.1, on the reverse strand, counting down.
CCCAGGCAGACTGAAAGACATATTTATTTGATCAAGGTTTCGGAGAAAGCTGTGGGTACATTCCCAGAGCGATGGATGGGGGGAGAGAGGGTGGTGAGAATGACAGTCATTCAAATGACACCGAGGCTGGTTTTGCTTTTGTTTCATGGCTACTGATGAACCATTAATTCCAAGATAAGGCATCACGCTTTATTGTTTTAATGTAAATAAATAATCGGATTTTTATAGCAATCTCATTTCCTAGCAAGTCCTTGTGCTAGTAGGGTATATTTAATACCCAGAGAACCCAGTCATGGCTAAATAGGGAACTGCTGCTTGAATTTACAAGGCCCATCAGGGAATTTGTGTCTTCCCACTCCCTTGGCAGCAACAGACCCAGTTCGTCCTGCTGGCCAGGCAGTAGCTTCCTGATGACAACAATTTGGCCGGCTGAAGTTGGTGGTTAGGATTGCTCCTCCTGGCGGATCCAGTTATGCAAAGTTTGTGTAAGGTTTCAGAGAATCGAGTTAAAAATTAGGAAAGTGGGTCAGGAACGTCACCCTGTGATGAACATCACCCTGTGATGAATGCCTTTAACCTGACCAAAGCAATATAAACAAACAGCAAACACCCCGAGCTGTGCTTGGTGTTGCTCTGATTAGCTTTTTCCAATGAGTTCCACGTGTGGGCTTTCTTTTTCTGGAGTAAGGAATTCCTGGTTCCAGTTTCCCTGGAACATCACAACAGCTTTCCAGTATAAACAACCACAGCTGGTGTTATCTAGGAACAGCCATTTCACAAAGTCTTAAAAAACAAACGCAGGCCTGGGATGCGTGTTGGTGGCAGGACCTGTTAATTTCCAGGGGAGCCGAAGATGCTTTGTGGTGTGCAGGAGGAGCGAGTGGCACAGAAAGCAGAGCCCTAAGGCCAGCAGTTCTCAGTCAAAGATAAAACAGCTTTCTGTTCTGCCTTAAAACTGATAAGCCAACTCACACTGAGTGCTAGATGTTAATTTGCAAATGAGAAAATGAGAAATGTTGGAAGCTTAAGTTCTGTTTCAGAACTTGAACACTAATTTCAAACGTGGCTTCAAATGCAAATACGTCTCCCGGGCTTATTTAATTTCCATTATTTTCTTAAAGGTGGAGGCAGAGATTCAGGATCATGAACTGCTTTCCATCTCTTAGCCACTAAGCGCATCTCCTTTTGAGAAGCACCGAACAGCAACAATTAATTGGAGGTAACCCCCCGTGAGGGACAGCACAGGCAGCAGAGTGCCTGCCTCACACTTTTTCTGGCCTTTTTTCTGACCCCTTCTAGAGAAAAGGAAAACAGCCTGCAGGCTTGTTTAGTCAGAGCCTGCTGAACAGCTCTGTGCCAGTGGCAATCAGGGTGTGCACCTGTTTGGTGCAGGAGCCCACCCTCTGAGAAGTGCCCAGAGCTCAGCACCCGATGTCAGCTGCTAGCGCTGGGCCAATGCCACGTGCCATTCCTTTCTCCGCCAGCTTCAGCTGCCCTGCTTGCCTACCCCAGCCTGCCCACTGCTCCGCAGCAACTGTTTCTTAACCACATGGTAAATGTTTGTTTGTTTTTATCCCTGGTTATTTTTAACACACATGGGTTCCTTGATCTCGTTTTCCATGTGGCCTCGGGGGAGGGAAGCAGTTGTGCCAAAACAAACAGTGCGAGATGGGAACCCGTGGCAGGAGGTCAGAAGAGCTGAAGGCGGCGTCACCCCGAAGAGATCGGCACCTGGAGCTGGGTCCTGCAGGTGCACATGCCTCTGGGTCCCCAGTGGGGCTGCCCACGAACACAGGGCTGGAGACACCAGTGGGGCAGGGAGGTTCCCAAGGACAGCCTCAGTCTTTGCATTTGGAGGATCTGAAATCACCAATAGCTCTCGCTCTGTGCGAGATCAGGCCCTTGTGTAGTCATGTTCCTTTAGCACTTTCCTTCCTTACATATGTGTGACAAAGATAACATGGCACTTAGGCACAGGAAGCGACACCTTAATACCATTGTTAGGTATCTTCCAAAGACAAATATATCGGCAGCGCGTACCGCAGGCAGCATTTAACTCTGCTTTTATGGGTTCAGCTTGTGCTACTGAACACGATTCAGGGCCTGTGACTGGAAGACGGCAGAAGTCACAGCTCACTTTATTTTCCAGTCTCCTCATTCAAGCAGTTCTCCAGGATTCTCTACGGTGAAGAAGTCCTGCTAGGTCAGATTTATCTGATTTGTCTGATTTATCATCTTTGCTTCCCTGAGAAGATTGTTGCCAGGGCTTATATGACAATGACAAACCCCTTTTGGCCTTTGGGCTGTCGGTTGGGTACGGAGACCTGGCTTGAACCAGTAGAAATTGTAGGATGTAGCTATGGAGGTACATGAGCACGTTTCTTCCGTAAAAATCAGATCATGACAAAAGAGCAATACATTCTGTTGAAATCGGAGCAAGGCAACTCACAGATAGTATTACAAAAATCAATTCTATTTTATTTTTAAGGAGTCAAGGTAATTTTTAAGAAGTTAATAATCTAATCTTTAAACTACTGGCAGTGGAACAGTAATCATAGCCCAATCTGAAATACTGGAGACTGGACCGGTAGACGCTTGCTTCTTTATCTTACAAGCTGTATAATGCATGTGAGTAATATGTTAATTTTGAACCAATCTGCTAACTTGTAAATTTGCAACAACATGCTTGTTTCATTACAAGCAAGAGAACCTTATAAATAGTCAGATGCAGTTTGCTTTTCATTTTACAAGATATCAGTGTCACTAATAGCAAGCTGTGCATTCTGGATTGGTGATTATGTTGCTACGATTAAGTTACTTCTGGTGCTTTAAAAATAAACCTTGACTGTTCCTCTTGTCTCAGAATTGCCTGGCAGAAATCCCTCCCGGGAGCGATGCTGGTGTCACACAGTGCTGCTGCAGTGTTGTTTGATTAAGGACAATCAGCAAGAAGAGTCCAAAGCACTTTCCAAGATGAGTTTCTCAGGAAAAATGCTTTCCCCAGAAAACACACGCTCCAAAAAGAGAATAATCCACCATCCGCTGGGAGTATCAGCAATCTTACCATTAATGTCATGATATTTGATTGAAAAAAAAAAACAACAACAGGGTAATAGTTCTTTGATAGAGTGCTGGAGTACAGTGAGCTGCTCTGGTTCGCCATTCTTACCAATCCCATGTAAGAATCTGTTAAAATGAGAAAAGGTCCTGAAAGTGATTGATGTGGGTGCACGTTGCAGCCTGTGCCACTCTGTTAGCTTTAGCAGCTGAAAATTAACTGTAATCTTGAACCAGGGCAGGCGGATTTGACTCTGCTTTTTCAGGAAGTCTGAATCCATTTTATTCTCTCCTACTCTCAGAAATGACTGAAGGGGCCGTAGTGGAGAGCTGTTAAATAATTGTTCTGAAGAAGGTGAATAAGGAGCAATTGCAACTTTTCATAAAACTAAAACTAGCATTAAATTGCTAGGAATAGATTTAAAGCATCAAAGAAAAATCTTTTTCACATTTATAGCGAAATTGAGTCACCTCTCAGTGCATAGAGGCAGTAAAGCAAAAATTGCAAAAAAAAACCAATTGCGATTTAAGAGCAATTTTGGGAAGGGAGTTAGGTTATACACATTCTTAATCTGACCCCAAACTGCAGTTTTATATCCCTGTGACTTGTAACTCCATAGCAGAAACTACTGCAGTATGTAAATGGGGAAGCACAGCCTCGTGCATTCGGCGACATTGAAATGTAGGTACTGTATTTTAACACAGTGTATGCCATCTAAACGTTCTTTGTAGCATTTTAGAATATAAGAAGAATATTGAAGTGGTTTGTAGAATTATAGTTTGATTATTACAAGATACGAGTGCATGGAAATGCATTGGCTTCTAAATCTGTATTACTGTATTAATGTGAATCAATATACAGACCATCACTGTAATTGAAAAGCAGGCTCCAAGACACATTGAGATTCATTTCATAAAGGTGTTTTTTTCTTTGTTGGTTTTTTTTTGTTTGTTTTTAGTCCAGCAGTTTTATTCTTGAGCCTGCTCTTTTATACTGATGCATTTGAAATTCAAATGGGGCTGTATAGGAAGACTTGTTGGTCAGTGCTGCTAACCAGGAACGGTGGGGAATCCTTGCTTGCTGTCAGCAGGAGGTTTTCATTCCAGCCCCCAGAAAAGAACCATGCTCCCTCCTCCAGCGCTGTGAGAGTTCCTCATCAATATGCAGGTGCAGGACACACTGTTTAAGTAATGAATGAGAACTGCTGAGTGGAGCACAAAAGCTCCAGATTGAAAAAGTCTTCCGTTCACATCAATGTCTCCGAATGCACATGCATGCGTGTCTTGTGCACAATAAATAACCCCTTATGGTTGAAAAATACCTCAGTATTTGCTTGGTATGAGAAACATTAACAACTAACGGAGAGGGGTTTCTCTCTAAGCGTTGGCAAACCGTCCAATGAAATAAAAACAATGGCGCCAGGTAACAGACACCTTTTGTTGGTTTCTTTTTTGGCACTTCAGTCTTTCTTGTCCTTATTTAATGTCTTATCATTTAGCACTGCCTTGTTCCTGCAGGACCTGGGTGCCCCGTGACCCCTGGCATCGTGGCCTACCTGAGAACACCATCCTGGCCTCCACCATTGCCCGGCGCCCGCCCGCTCTGTGAGGGGACGGGGGCTCACTGCAGGCTCTTCCCACCTGAGCAGGGCCACAGCTCTGCTGCACCTTGGTTCCTGCGCCCACCACCATGGCAGTGGCTTGCTGTCCCCTGAAGCGGGGGCTCAGAATGCCATATTGTGACACACTGTCCCCTGAGTTCTACTGGTGCCCCTGGTGCTGCTCCAGGTGACGGCTCCTGTATGTGTGCGCAGATAGCTGACTTCAAGAGAGGCCGCCTCTGTCTTGATGGGTGCAATAAGTCCGCTGTCAACTGCTTGTTGACAAGTAAAATGATTTGTCATTAGGAATCAAGAGTTGTAAAGGCCCTGGTGTTTTGGGATTTTTGTTGCTATTTGCTGCCGAGGAGGAATTTTCTCTAAAATGATGGTGACACTGCTTGTGGGTCTTCAGGATGCTCCACTCGATGAAAGTGGGCTCAGTGAGGATGTGCTGGTCTTTCTCTAGACTTCTTTTTTTCTCTGATTCACCCCTTGAATTTTTATTTTTTTGTGCTGGCAAAAGATACGGAATAAGACTCTCAGACAGAAGTCTTGCTGGCACGCCTGTCAGAGCTGCCTTATTTTCTGCAGATACTCCAGCTGCTGACTCCATCTGCTGTCTCCTCTTTTTTCTTTCATTTGTAAACACCTTAGGGCATGAGCTGTTCCTGCGTGTGCGATCCCAAAGGGACTGCGATGGTGCAAAACAAACCCTCAGTGCCGCAGCAATATGTGTAAAATTAGAAATGCTCAGCAGAGATTTCCAATGTTTCCAACCACATCTGAAATGATAAGACTTCTAATTAACAAGTAATCAAGGATAACACAGTGTTCATTAACACTCTAAGTTAATGACAGCCATGACAGCTCAGATTTGTGTATCAAGGCTTTCTTTTATTATCAATGTAATAGTTTCCTTTTTCCCAATCTTCCCTAAAGGGCAGTGGGAGGTATCAGAGAGCGTGACTGGGGATGCTTGTCTGTGCACGACTGTGGCAAATTCTGATGTTCTGAGTAAGCCAGTGGACACTGGGCTCTGAATCACCAGAGGTTACTTTACTTGCTCAACCACATTTGCCTCCTGGCTCCTCCCCCTCCTGACCTGCCAGCTGCTCCTCCCAGCCTAGCTTGGCTGCTCTCTCCTTTTTGCAGGCTGCTCCTGTTCCTTGCACCTCCTCCTCCTCCCTGCACCTGCCCTGCAGCCGGATGGTTCTATGTTCTGTCACGCAAAGGTGAGAGCACACCAATCCTCTGCCTGGTGAGGCCACGGCCTCGCTGTGTGCAGCCTCCTGCCAGCATCGGTGCTGACAGACCCCAGCACCGTGTGCCTGGGGGGTTGGCTTCATCCTCCAGCTCTTGTCCTTGTGGACATATTTAGCCACTCGCAATGTCTGCGTACCTCAAGTGGTGTTTTACTTCCTCATGCGATGCTTTGTTAGGTGCTGGTATTCCATTCAGGCACAGAAAGAGCTTTTCTTGTGCATCTCTATGCTATACAAACTTCTTTTGCCATATTTAGGAGCATAAAATCCACCCTTCTAACTGGTGTAGTTATATTTTTGTATGTAAAAATCTAATAAGTCATGGAAAGGTAGAATACAGGAGAACACAAATGCTTTATGTTCAGTGGGCTGCAGACTAAGTCATATGATTTCAGAACTTCCAGCAGCGACGAGAATGCTAAGGCCACTGAAAAGGCTTTGCACAGGTGCACTTGGTTTTGAAGCAGCTGCATGGTAGGCACCAAGGCTCCCTCAGGCTGCCCAGACAGCCTCGCTGGAGGGCTGTGCTGCTGGGATGGAGGCAGGCAGGAGGCAGCATGTCTGCATCTTCTATCTGCTTGGACTCAGTGGCTTGTTTTATTCTAAAATAGTTTCTAAATGAACCACCGTGATAGCTGCATGCGGGGATCTGTGAATACTAGGATGTGTGGACTTGCTGCCAGGGCTTTTTGCTGAAAGGCTGAAATCAAACCCTTATGTTTTGCTTACTGAGAGTTATTGGTAGCAGATAGTAATGTTGCTATTCATTTGGTAGCAGCGACATTGTGTGAAGATGGTAAGGCATGATAAGGACTTCACCCTTGAGACATGATTTTCATGCTTCCTAAAGTTCAGCTCTGAGGGTTGCGCTTTGTTTGTCACTACACTGTGATTTTGCTCTGACAATGAATACGTTTGTTAGAACTTGAGACAGGGATGAGCTTGGTTTACAAAAAAGCTGAGCTGGCCGCTCTCCATGGGCTCTCCCAGCAAACTGCAGGAAGAGGCAGGGGGACGGGCAGAACCCTGCTACAGACAACCTGCAGCCACATGAATTATTGATTGTGTTAGTAGATGAGTTGTGCTGAATTGATCTGGTGCAAGATAATGTGAATTAAAAGCTGCTTAAATATTTAATTCGAGGCTTTTTGGCTATGACAGGAATTTGAATGGAAGATGGCGTGAGTCATGACTGGAATCAAGTTTTCAGTAAAGACAAGCTATTAGAATAAGATGTACTATCTAAATGTAAATTATGATTTATTAGAGGAGAAATATCTCGTGTAAATTTTTAATGGAAGAAAGCTTTCTAGATTAAATTCTCTAAATATATGATGATAGAGATTTTCCTGTTATTAGTTCAATTCCTGTGTACATGACTTAATTAAACCTTGTTGCGTCTGAGGTAGTGCTTGAAGCACCGTAGGAAGAAAGCCAGACTGAGCCGCTGTAGGAAGCGAAGGAGATCTGCTGGCTGAAACTCTGCGTGTTTGCTGCAGCACGGCCCAGCTGGCACAGCCTGTGCCAAATGAATCCCTTCTTACATGACTGGAGAGAGGAGGTGAGGGGGCTCCTTCTGACTCCACAGATGGATACACACATCCTGGGCAGGAGGATTGCCTGGGGGTTCTGCATGGGCACTTGTAATGCTGGTTCTGGCTCATGGAGGCGGTGGCTTATATGGCAGCGAGAGAAGTTCTGCTAAAGAAAATGGCCGTTCCATTAGAAGAACCACAAAGGCCTCCGCAGGCCGCTCTGGTTGTACTGCACCAACCTCCAGAGCTTCGTGAAGGGCTTCATGGCAGCGTTAGTGCCGAAGGTTGGCATGCGCTCTTGGTCAGCTTGGGCGCTGCAGCTCTGAGTAAATCCTTGCCTGGCTTCTCCCAGCCTCTCCACGGAGAAACATCCCTAATGCAAAGCAGGCCCGGTCCTGAAGCAGAAATGTGTTTTGTTTCAGCATTTAGGGCGTACAGGCTGCAGTGAGAAGAGCAGGCCCCTTCTTACCACAATTTCTTCCTCCCCTTCTGTCTCGCTTCATTCCTGTGTGTACCAGAGAGGGCTTTGGCAGCTGAGGGTGTTTGCCTGATTTTTCTCACCCTTCACAAAAGCTGTCCTCCGCTTAACAAGCGCATTCCTTCCTTCAGAGCCATTTTCCTCCGTGGGCTTTCGGCGCTGGCCAGCGGCCAAACAGTAGGGTGAGCTGCATGAAAAGGCCTTGATCATTGACAGGCTGTCTTACAATTTCTTCCCTGTATTCAAGATGCAGATGGATGTTATTAGAAAGGTTTTGCTTTGAATGTGCACAGCTTGTCCACATGCCCAAGATTAGTGCTCGGTACCTATATAGTGCTTTTCATCCTCAGAAGGGTTTTACAAGCACAAGTCCTCAGAGTGGCCCTGTGAGGTGGGTGCACGTATTTTGTTTTATGCTTTATAACAAGGAAGGATGCATGTCAGTGACTCGTTCAAAGACGCATCGTGCAGCGAGCATTATAAAGGAAGGAAATTTTTACACTTCCCTGGGGCTCCTCAGTGATGTTTCCCTGTCTGAAAATCACATGGTTTCACCACGGGAGCATGTCTCTCCATATGAAAGAAGTGATCAGTGACATGAAAAATTAAAATGTATCTCAGGTTGTAGTAATATTAGGTAAATATGCAGCATTTCTAAAAGTTATGAGGCCAAATTTCCTCCTGCACTAAGATTCAATTAACACAGCAGAATGGGAGCCGAGGGAGATCATCAAAGAGACCTGAGTTTGATGGTAGATCTAGAGCTTGCCTCACACCGTACTTCAAAACAGAGGGAAACCACTTTAGGAGGAGTGATTAAAAAAATAATGCTTGTCTTCTCAGTTGAAAGGACAGGGCAGGAATTTTTTCCTTTCTGCTTTAACTGCATGATTATAATTAAAGCAGCTACAGTAACAGCAACAGCCCCAGTGTGAGCCCAGCTCTACCAAATGTTCTTGCAATATTGCATCTCATCTTTGTGAGGCGGCTGGAATAAGCTGTAGCTGTGGCAGGCTTCTTTGTAATTATGCATTCTCTCTGAGCTGTCACTGGCATGACTACCTTGGCATCCTTCTTGCATGGGTAAGCCAATAAAAGTTTCCAGTGTCAACCAGCAGACATAGTCCAACTAGAGCCGAGATCGACCTGTGAGACGTGGTTTCTGATCAAGAACAGTGAGCCCTGGAAGGATGCTTAATAATCAGCATTAGGGGTCTTTGCACACACAGTGAGCCTCAGGACCTGCGTAGGTATCTGGAGGAAGTGGGTTTAGAAGTCAGTAGTCACCTTATCCCAATAAAGAGTTCTTAATAAGAGATGGAGTGGCACTTGTCCTGAGCAAACCAGCAGGAGACTAGCAGAAGGATCTGCTTTATGGACATGCACCTTCTTTGTGCTTTCTGGGCAAATAGGCTGAAAATAGCCTGTCTGCTTCAAGTGATGAGAAGGATAAAGCTAGACAGGTTAAAGCATATTTATTTTAATACTGCTCCAGTTTCCCCCGTTTGATGAGATTTCTTTTCTCCCTTTTTATTTTTTATTTTTTACAACTTAGTAATTAATCACATAGTTCTGACCAGTCAAAATAGGACTCTTCTGCACTTCTGAAAGACATTGAGAATTAGTGACTGAGCAACGTACTGTGGCAGAGAGGCCCACCTTCTCCTGCTATGTACAGGAGGGTGAAGGAGTGGAAGGGAATAAACTAGTCATGCTTTTTTAACCCAAAAAAGGATGGTTATTTTTTTCCGAGACAGTTCTATATTCAAGTCTTATCTCCCTCTTGCTGCTCTGGGAAAGGGTGTTTGGCCTTGGAAACTACTCTGGAGAAATGGGAAATGCAAGTTCTTCTCTGGTTTTCTAATCATTATACAAAATTTCAGATGAATTCATGGGAACGGTGGACAAAAAAAATAAAAATAAAAAAATCATGCGAATTGCTGTATGGGAAATTAAAGCTGGAATAAATTACCACATTTTTATGGATTCCACATCTACAGCCTTTAATGTTGACTACTCTATTTTGCTTTATAATTGTGTGAGTACATCTGGGCCAATTAAGCATTTTCAGTTGCCTTTAAGAGTTGCAAATGCTTGCTAGAATTGGAAGACACTGTGATTTAACCTTAAACATCTGGGGGATAGAGATGCTCTTCCAGGTCTATTCAGTACCTGCATGGCTTTGATGATAAAACACATGTATGCTCATTGCAAAACCATGAGGTGTTTAAGTCACAGCCTTAAAGCTATGTCATGCTTCCAGCACTTCTATTGCTCTTTAAATCTCACCAGAAAAAAGAGTTGCAAGCACTGCAGCATGGTAACCAGTGGACCCGTCCCTAACAGGTACCATCACATCTCCATTCACCTACAAAAACCTTTATTATTTCCCACTAAACTGTCCTTGGAAGCATCAGGCTTGAAGCTTCCCCAGAGTGAGGTGCAACTCGTCTCCTGCATGCACAGGTTTTTCAAGATGTGACCATGGGAGAGAAAAGCTTCTCCTTGCTTCAGTGTTGCCCTCTAAGTTGAAATCAGCTATCTGCACTGTTACTGCTAATTTCAAATAATGCGTGATGCTGCTGCTTGAAGGGCCCCTCTGTGTGCTCTGAAGTTGTGCTGATGTGTGTTTTAATCAATTGTATTTACATTGCCCAGGAGTATCAGCCCACTGTCTGGCTCATATTCACATAAGTGGGGGGTGGGATCCTTACAAAACATGTACCAGTGAGGGGTTATGAATCCCAGGTACTTCAAAGAAAATCTGTTTGCATATAACAGAATATCCATGTGAATAGTTAACTTTAGGAGCATGAGTGTTATTTCTGAAGCACAAGAGGCCAAGACTAATTAATTAAACATGAAATTTTCTCTTGTACTTCAGCTCTTTTCCTCCATGGCTTGAAGAATCTAGCTTCATCCTGAATGCAAGAGTAATGCTAAGGCTTCAGGCAAAATTATAAGCTACTCGCATCCACGGAATGAAGTTACACAGCTAGCTTCAACCTGGGGACTTATCATTTCGTGAGTTGGTGCGTTGCTAACAAGACACAGATGTTGCCATTGGACAAATGGGCAAGATGGTTTTGCTGTTCGTTCTGCAGCTCTTCCCAGTGGCACAGCTGAGCATGACTTAGAGAGGTCTCTTCCTGGGAGTTTGAAACTGTGCAGTATTTTTGAGCTGGAGATGAAAAGGGGCATGCCCATCCTCTGTCACAACACTATGGGAGTTCCCAGCAACCCCAACAGGAATCAGAGCCAGAGAGCAGAGCTGTTTTAAATAGGCAGAAGCTAGCTGATCTCCTTGAAATACGCAGGTTTTCATCAACTGAGGACCTGGGCTGTAATGTGGAGATACACAGAAGCAGGAGAATGGATCCACCTGAGCACTGCCTCACATGGATGCGATTGCACACATGTCAGCGTGGGCGGATTCCAGTCTCCACCCTGCAGCATATTTGGAGGAGGATACTTCTGAAGTATGCCAGGACTTTCTTGTCCTAAGAAGTGAAGACATTGAGATTTCTCAATGCCAGTTAGCTGGAGCTGAAGGAAGAGAAACGAAAACTAAGTACGGGTAACACAAAGGTACATTTACCGGGGCTGTGTACAGTGCTTTTGTCATGCCAGTCAGATGCCGACACGTCAGCAGTATTTTGAGTTGTTAATGCATGAAGAAAAGGGAAAATTCCTAGCAGAGAACTACCCTGTGACAAAATCTTTAAGAGTTCAAGTGTCTTTCACAATGTACATCTTCCGAAGAGTCACTTGGGCTTCCCACAAAGTGGTGATCTCCATCTCTACTACCTCTTTTGTACGATTGCTTCCCACATTTTGGTTTCTGTTCTGACTTAGAAAACACATTTACAAGATACACTTGCTTGGCTGCAGATTTCCCACTGACAACTTCCCCTCAGTGTAGCAACAATGAAAGGGGCATTTATTTATTTTTTAAAATTTTTTGGCAAGCTTGTTCTGGAAGTAAAAAGTGAAACCAAGCAGCAGTTTCCCATGTTTTTGCAGCAGTGGTACAAGAAGGGGATGGTAGATACTCGGAGCAAAAAGCAGTTGTTACAGGAGTAAGAAGTTTATCACAGCTTGCTGCTGAGTGTTTAAAGGATATTACAGGCGTCTGCTTAACAACTGGAACAGACAGTGAAATTTACACACAAAAAAAACCAGGGAAAGTGATTATTTATTTCAAGTCTGTGTTAGAAACAGATCCATGCAACACAACTACCTCTTCTGCCCCACGGTTAGTAACAACTCACCTGTGCCGTGCTGCTTATTTTTGTCAGTTCTCTCATGTCACTGTTTCCATATTAATCGAGGATTTCTTTCTTCAGAAGGATTTAGTACTTGGATTTATCACTGTGTACTTGTACAGAGGTAGCTGGAGGTGGAAACAGGAATCCCTACAAGTTCTCTGCAAGAAGAAAGTAATAGAAAGTCTTAATTTTCACCACTCTAAGGATAAACTTTTTACAGATAAACATGCTCTGTGGAAAACAAACTCTGTCATAACAACACTTTGAGCCTTTGCTTTTCCATGATCTGACGCAAATATTCTTGGTTGATGGATGCAGCAGGGCACTCTGCATTCACAAGGGTGGGTATATCATCACTATACTGTCAGGAGTGATCAGGACAATTCCAGGGTAAGCTTAGATTGCCTTGATAGCTTACTTTGGTGTTGATGGAATATGCTTTTCCAAGATAAGGAAAAATTAAATTTTAATTCTGTTTTATTCCAGGTACTAGATGGTTTCTTCCTGGAAGAGTAAATGGAATGTAAATCGATGAAATGTGATATCGATTGTAAGTAATAAAAAATACTAACTTTTTTAGCTTTTACTGAACTTGAAGTTGATTCTATCTGCTTAAATTTGTACCTAGTACTTGTCACGTTGTGATATAGGTGTGAATGTGCTTTGCCAGGATATGTATGCACCGCATAGACACATTCTCTTAAGCTCCCACCCACACATCCCCATATGCTTTGAAGAGATCTGAACAGTGACTGAAGGGCGAAGAAGGCTGAACCACACAAGCACACTACACAACCAATGACTATTAATTTTAAAGCAATGGAATAATTTGCAAAGGTCATTAGAAAGCAATGGAACCACCAATGCTGTTGTAATGAGTGCTGGTAGTATCATATTGGAGAAAATTTGTGATTTGTGATTTGTGCTTCCAGTGAGCAGGGAAGAGCGTGGCTGATTCCTATAGAACATGATGACAGGAGTAAGGAGGTGAAACACGAGGGGAATGCAACATTTGGGGATTCGTTCCAAGAAGCAGTTCCAGCACGGGCTCATTGAGCGCGGCAGTAAACAATGCTCGGTGGCTGACTGAGGAAAGGCAATATCTGGAATAATTAATCAATAATTCATTGCAGAAAAACGCCATCAGCTGTAAACTTAATTTAAAAAATCATGCCCTGCAGCAATGCCAAAAATTATAAATATGTTTGTATTTTTTCGAAAGGGCTGGTATAGACCAAAGCCAAACTTGTCGATCGTACCTAATAAAACTGATTATCTTAAAGAAGGTTTCTCACAGTGAAAACCAGGCAATCGAAATAGAATCCTAATACTGAAAAAAACACATTTGCAGTGAAAGGTCTTAATAACAGAGTTAGGAGCACATTTTTCTCTTATAAATATTTCACATCTTTGTGCAGGGATTTTATTCCTGCTTCTTTTCATGTTTCATTTCCCTTGCCGAGATGTACATGTTTTATTTATCATTACACGTGATCTATTGGTAGAATAGCTTTAACTTTGTCAACTTTTAGTGTTGTATGAAAAGCAGTATCGCTGGATATTAATGATTATCTGGCTTTCTATTGTTCATACTTGAGTTAAATTCTTATAAAGACTTGGCCAGCTTTGAGTAAATAGTCATTTTGTCTAGATTGGCTTCCAGACAATTTCCCCTTTTCATACTTCAGCACAGTCATGTAATGTTTAGGTTGTAGAAACTTCAAAAGATTATTTTAAACAACTCAATTACAGTTATTTTAGAAATAGTACGTTTGTGTTTTCTTTCAGGAAATGTATTGCTTTAAAAACAAAACACTGAACTGTAAGTTTGAGCTCTAATTTGTCCAGTGATGAAAACACAACTAAGAACGAAGTATTTTTTTCTTATTTTGGAAGCTACTTAAATATAACATTTGAAAAGTATGTGACGCTGAATATATGGTTCACAAAACTGTGATATAATATACTTCAGCAGGTGAAATTGCTCCTGTATTTATGCTGCCTGCATTAGACTGAGGGTAGCTATTTGACTGCAGTTTTTAGCTATATCGACCAGAAAGTGTCAGCTATCCCAAGGGGACCTTCAGCCACCCGTTCCACTGTATGGCTTCCTTTAGCTGTGAAGCTGAAGGGGAACGCTGTGTGGGCTGTGAGTTCCTCTTAGAAGACCCTGTAAGTGCTTGGACAGCTTGTTCGTGCTGGTCCCTGAGCTGCTAGCATTAAGCTCACTAGCTAGAGCCAGTTTATACGGATGCAGCGGTAACAAAAGAAGAATGACAAATGTTCCCAAATGTAACTGCACAAACTGAAAAATTCTGAATAAATGTATGAAATGCATCACAGTAGTCACAAGCTCCCCTCTTGTTCCTTTTAAAAATTTTGTTTGGAGCCACAAGCCAGGCCGTCTTGTACAGCCTTTTGAATTTTGTGCTGCCTTACAAGTGCGAAAGGACCGTAAAGCAATGGTAAATGTTCAAACATTATTTTAGCATGGGCTGTGTTAACTCACTGGTATCTTTCTGTCCTACCCCTTAGTCCAGGGGTAGAGGGTGGTGGTTTTGCATACTGTGCTTGTGCACTGGTGATCTCTGGTTGAAAGCTAGCCACACAGCCACAGGATGTTGTAAAAAAATGATCAACCACGCTTGTCATGTTGTAAAAGGCAATGAAATCTGGAGTTGCAAATGGTAACAATCCCATCCATGTATAAACCCCAAAAGATCAGGAACAGCGTTCTTGGCAATGAGCACAGAAGATAAACTTGTTCAAAGGAGCTGGTCTTCCTCTGGCAGTCACCTCGCTTGTACCTGAAATCATTCATCCTTGGCTTAAGATCTGGCAATACTGGATTCTGCCCAGTGCAATGGGAATGGCTCCTGTTATCAAGGTCAGCCCTGGAGTGGTTCATCAGATGGACACCCCACCTCCCCTTTCTGTTCCACCTACACACACAGTTATGAAAGTGACTCCTACGACTGCAGGGAAGCTGCTAGGAAAGAGCTGGGAAGGAGACAGGCAGCTCTGCCTCCTGGAACTTACCCGCATGAATTTGCCATGCAATCTTCAGAAGATACAAGAAAATGACAATTTACCCAAGGGACACCCATGGGTTTATATCCGCACTGTGTATATTATCTATATATATTTACGTATCTGTTTATATTTAACCAAAAAGGAAATGCAAAATGGACGGCAGATCCCGATATATGTGTATTGCAAAATGTGTTGATCTACTGAAGATAGAAAACAGCAAAGACAGCGAAAGTGAAGGCTGCAAAAACATATTTGACGTTGTAAATTGTATTTCACTGAACCTTTGCATGAAAAACAGGGTTTTTCAGTGATAAGCACGTGTTCTTTAGAAATTGGTTTTCTTACTCTTATCTTAATAATTACTTGTTTTTTCCTATTCAGATGTAAGAACTATGCTGATATCAGCAAGAAAAAACAACAATATACTGGACAGACTTGTATCTACCATGGAGAACAAAAATAAAAATAAAATCAGGATTGTCTGCATAATACAACGTGTTGCTTACAGAAAACTGGCAAAGGTGTAAGTAGGCACAACATGTTCTTAAATAATGTTGAGAAGTTGTTGAAAGTATTTGAAGACAAACTGTAAACTGAAAGGGGGCAGATTTAGACTAGATATAAGGAGGAAATTCTTCACCAAGAGGGTGGTGAGACACTGGAACAGGTTGCCCAGAGAAGCTGTGGATGCCCCCTCCCTGGAAGTGTTCAAGGCCAGGCTGGATGGGGCTTTGGGCAACCTGGTCTGGTGGGAGGTGTCCTTGCCCATGGCAGGGGGGTTGGAACAAAGTGATCGCTAAGGTCCCTTCCAACCTGAACCATTCTGTGATTCTGTGATAATCCTCTGGTCTTCATTTGCTGCCATCTCTAGCAAGTCATGTGGCATGCGAGAGGCCTCTGACACACACTGATAGCCATCGAGACCTGCCACGCCGGTCAGAGAGCAATCAGCGCTCCCAAAATCACCTCAGCTGAAGGTGAGTATCGTTGTGGATCACAGGTATTCTGCTGACAGATAACACAACCAGAATTAATCGCAGCAAAACACTTCACTTGGTGCTGTGAAAGCTAATAGGTCTGGAATTAGAGATAATTGTGTATTAAAATGGAGTGGGTAGCTCTGTTTTGATTTAGAGATAGGAACACGCCAGGCAAGCCTGCCTGTAACAGGAGAGATTCAGTGCCCTGCAGTGATGGAGGAGAAGAGCCCAGGAGAGCATTCCTCACATTCCTGTGGCACTTGGTGTATACATATGCCCCACAAAAAAAGAAGATCTTAGCACTCCTGGTTGGTAAGCTGAGCTTAAGAAAAGCTGGCACTTTCCCGTAGCTGCAGGCTTGATTAACTTGAATAAATGATACCCTCTGGATGATGCACGTGAGGCGTATTTAAAGCTGTTATTTTTTCAGGGCAAAGGACGTTATATCTTCAATCTGTTAGTTAAAAAAAGAATCCCCATAAGAGTTACTTAGGAGCAGCCACTAGTGAGGTACAGCTGGGACGTGCAGCTCTATTTGTGTCCCGTGCTCTGCCCAGAACGCTCGCTAATAGCTGCAGAAATATTTTGCTGACATGTCTGAGTGGGATTACCCAAAGAGTTATCTGTGTTGATGAACCAAACCTGGACGTTCAATTTACTAGATGACTATTTGAAGACAAAGCCTGCTTGAGTGTCATCTCTGTCTAAAAGACTTTGTCTCCTGAGACCGGAAATGTCTGTTGTGTAAGAAAAAAGCTGTTCTCCATATGAATGTCCATCAATTTTCACAAAGAAATAAACGTTACATGACCCTACGTATGATCTAATGTGTAAGCCCGTGTTAAGGACTGAAAATCAATGCAATCGGACTTCCTAACATAGGCATTATTTACATTGCGTGCTGCCTATCAGCGCACGGTACACATTGTTTATGAAAGCAAACACGGCAATAGCCTAACACTGCCGCTAAGGACACGCTAAGAGCAGCTCTGTGCTCAGTGTTCGCTGGGCTGCTGTTCCGATGTGTCCTTGTCCAGTAACGAGTAAACAGCCCCAGCAGTGGGACAGGACCCCTGCCCGCTATTGACCACGCTCAGGTGAGAGGAAAGGGCTGCTTGGCAGCCCCAAAAGGCGCTGGTTTGGTGCCACACTGCTCCCTCCCTGCATGTGCAGGGACAGCTGGTGGGTCAGCGACCAGAGGAATGGCAACAGGTGGCCGGGCCAGCTGATGGGGCTCCAGCACCCAGCTCGGAGGCTGTGACCACTGCATGCCTCTCTGAAGCTGTTGGCTCTTGAGGCACCCATCCCTCTGGACAACTTAGCCCTTCTCTTCGGGATTTCACACTGCCAGGCGACAGGCGCGGACCCTCGGGGCCGGCTGCCGTGCAGCAGAGCTGAGCTCGGGCCCCGACCCTGACCTCAGCAGCCGCCCTGTCGTCCCCGTACTCCCGAGAAGAGCCCAGGGCCGGACACGGGTAGACCTGAGGGCCGGGCCGAGGGCCGGGCACAAAGCACCGCGCGGAGGCGGCCGCCCCCCGCCGCCGCGGCCCCCCGCGG
>WBMW01003428.1:338244-438127 GCA_013396635.1 Penelope pileata | reverse complement strand
CCTGATCCCCCCGCAGCCGGCGGTGTGTGCAGTTACTTCGCTGGGAGTTGCGATGCCATCTGCCCTATTGCCCCCGGGCTCAGCCCGGCGCACTCTGGTTTTTTGGGAAGCGATGTTTTTGCTGATGATTTTTGGCGTACCGCTGATTGGCTGGCGGCGGTTTCAAATCGGGGGCAAAGAGGAAACCTTGACTTTCGGCCTGCCCCGTAAGTCATCCCTCCTGCCGGGGGCACGTCGCCGTGGCAGTGTTATTTTTACCTTCCATGCTCCTGGAGTGTGTGTGAGAAAACAAAAGCTGCCACGGAAAAACACGCGGCGCGTTTAGCGTGTGCTCCTCACCAATGTTCTGCTCCTCCCCCCCCCTCACGTTTATTTATTTTTTAAGCTTCTTCTGGGACGCGTGGCTGTGGTGCTCGAGCAGTTTCTTTGTCCTTGCGTGACCTCTCCAGACACCCGCTGGCTGAGGTCAGGAGCCGGCCCCCAGCCCTGTGCTGGGAGCGCTCCAGGGCAGCAGCCCCAGCCCTGGGGGGTGGATGTGGTGGAGTGTCCGGCTGCTGGCAGCAGGGATGCCTGCAGGTGCTCAGGAACCAGTTGGTCAGGTGATGGGGTCAGGCTCAGGGAGCCCAACCTTCCCCGTGACAGCTGCAGGCCTGCGCCAGGTGAGGCCGGTGAGCCCTGCTCTCTGTGAGGGGCACCCAAAGGGAAAGGAGCCAGTAAGAGCTGCTGCAGTAAAGAAGTCAGCTGCAAGGCAGGGACAAAGCCGGTGTGAAGGGCACAGAGCTAAATTGGGAATGCCAGGGCTGCATTCACGTGCTAAAGCTCCGAGAATCAGCAGACCAAAAGCCTGCTGTGGCAGCTGCCACAGGAAGAGAAACCCACCCTGAAACCCATGGGGCTGATGCTGGCCAAAATAAGCCGCAAACAGACCAGGCTGCTGGGAAATGGAATGTGTCGGGAGAGCTGGGGCGCAGGCATGCCCGGGTGGGAGTGGGCTGGCGGGGGTCCCCCTCTGCCCCTCCAGACCCACGGTGCTGAGCCACGCTGCTGGTCTGTCCTCAGTGCTCAGCTTTATCTCCCAGCAGTGTTGGAATGTGAAAGAAATGTAGCTATGCGTGCTATCTCTGTAACGCAGCTCTCGAGTGAAATAAGGAAACAGCTAAAAAAGTTGGTGCGTCAAGCCGCGAGGACCTTGGTTTTTCTTCTTCCCTGGAAGAAAGTTTTTACTGTTTCCCCGTGTTTTCCTTTCCTTGCCGTGCTGCCCTGTGAAGGTAGTCGCTTGTTTTTGGCTTTTGAGATCTCGTTAGGTCGAGTCATTGAGAGCTGATGGAGCGTTGGGAAGGGGAAATACATTTATCGTCTTCATGTCAGTGCAAGAAATAACACGGGAGCAGTGTTGGTATCGTGTTCACTGCCTGCTCGTGTTAATCAACGTGTTGGGCTCGGCTTCTCCCGAATCAGGGAGGTGTGGGTTTGCATCTGACACGAGTGTTTTGCCGTGGGTTGTCACGGTGCACATGGGGCGAAATGACTGCACTGCAGGCTCGGGGTGAGGAGCGGAGTGACAGCAGCACAGCGAGCACCTGGGTGGTGGTGCAGCCTCCGTGGCTGCTGTGCGGCCCTGTGCTGGAGAAAGCAAACTGAGCTGCCTGAGCGTAGGCAGCACAGGAGCCTCTCGGTGATTTGGGGCTGATTTTTCTGGAAGGTGAACAACTCTGCAACTGCTTTGGAAAGCTCTCAGCGCCGTGCCTCTTCCACGCGTCCTTGTTTTAAAAGTTCTTCTGAGCTTTGCAGATTACGGCTCGGCGCTCCATTGGCTAAAACTTGAAATAAAATAATGGAAATGTACGTTGCCTGGACTTCGACATGCCTGTTGTGTAACAGAGCTCTCCTCTTTAATTGCTTTATTAAACTATTCATCTTCTCTTTGAAGACCTGAACGGTGAAGTTAATTTAACTACTTTGGGGAATCTGACTTCTAAATGTTCATAAATTGCAAATGGTTTTATGCCCTCGGGCAGCGACTAATAGCAATCTACTTTTTTCTCCAAATGTCATCTTTTGTGAAGCTTTGTAGCTTGAAGTCTTATCAAAACCGTTTCCTGATAGCTTCGTAGACCACCATAGAGAAAATACAGCTCTGTACTGGGGGAGTTTAACCTAAAAAAAAAGAAAACAGGGCTGCTTTTGCTTCACAAGGAGCCCTAATCCCTCTCTGCCCTGGCAGCTCATTTGCATGGCATGGTATGTGAGCAGCTCCCTACCTCAGGCGCTCCGCACACTGCCTCGCTGTTTGCATGCCCCGGTGCAGTGACGTCTGCAGGAAGGGCTGTTTCAGTGTGTGCCTCAGATACGTTGGGTGCCGCAAGTTTCCTCCCGCAAGCTGCCGATGCGGAGTGCCGGGCTGTGTCCTGGCAGACAAGGGGAGTGCTGCACCAACCCCGCTGCTGGCGCAGCCCTGTGTGCCAGAGGACATCTGAGCAGGATGCCGCTGCCAGGCTGATAGGGCCTCCTCGAGCATTGGGGAGGAACAGTGGTTTAATTATAGGACGCACCTTGGCTTTTTCCAGATAAACTTCCAGCGCGTTCTCCGGTTGTGTTATTTTTAACTCGTAGCCACTGGTAGTGCAATTGTGTGCAATGCTGAGATAAGCCAGAAATGAACATTTCCTCCTCACTGGAGTGATCTCTTCGCAAATAAACACGAAGCAGTTTAGTTTAGTGGGGTCATAGAAGATAAGTACTTCACGTGTCAGCCCGGTGTAGGGGAACAGATTCAGGTTTGTTGGGTGTAGATGCACCAAATGCGCCAGAAGATTCGTTAACATCCTCAGAACATGAAGATCTGGTGTCTGGTGAACTGGCACTGTCTTTCAGTGTCTCTGGACCATACCTTAAATCGCTTGTTTTGTTCAGCCTCAACTAGTTTGCTCAGCCCAGAGCAGAGGAGGCTGAGGGGAGGCCCCATGGCGGCTGCAGCCCCTCACAGGGAGCGGAGGGGCAGCGCTGAGCTCTGCTCTCTGGGGACAGCGACAGGGCCCGAGGGAACAGCATGGAGCTGTGTCAGGGGAGGGGCAGGTGGGGGTGAGGGAAAGGTTCTGCACCAAAGGTGATGGGCACGGCCCTGTGCTGCCAGCCATAGGGCCTGGGCTGTGAGTGGGGCCGTGTGGGGCTGGGGGTTGGGCTCCGTGATCCTTGTGGGTCCCTTCCAACTCGGGATGTTCTGTGATAGCCAGGGAGGTGGATGCAGGTAAAACAGATGAAGTTAGGCTACGTGTGTACCTCTGGCCATAGTTTATTCCCTTGCCACATTTCAGCTTTTAACAGGCAGAATGAAAAGCAGAAGTATGGGTGTGGAAAAAGGGAGCCCTTCACCTGACAGAGCAAGTGATGTGCTTTATTGGGGAAACAATGTTACAGAACCGCTGTGAAGTAAGGGTGCACTGTTTCTCTCAGTGTTTACTCTGGAGCTACATAACATCTTGCAACATAACATTGTATTTAACAAATGTAGCTGTAGCAAGGGGCCTTCTCCTGCCCCGGAGCCCAAGCTGGAAGCCTGGGCTCACATTCTTTCCTGCGACCTCCCTCATCTCAGCCTGTCCGAAAAGTTTGGGAATGTCTGATTCAGAGCTTCCACCATAAATTTTCGTGTGCTTCCTGAAGCTGAGGACTGTGCTGTGACACGCTGCTCAGCATTCTGCCTGTTCCAAAAGAAAACCCGCTTAGGTCCTGGCCTGTCTGAAGAAGGACACGTTTTCCCATAGTTGTTCACTTCGTTGTTGCTGAGAGTTTTGAGAATGATGAGAGTGGAGACGTTTGGGTTTTTATGCATTTATTTTTGCATTAGTACTCCCCTGCAGCAGTGCCAGTTCCCTGTGCGTTTGCAGATTGCTGCATCCTGCAGCACCGAGTCTCACCGATGCCTGCAAAACCCTGGGACGAGGGAACCTTCACCTGCAGAGCAATAACAGCTGGCTCAAAGCCTTGTTCTGAAAATGTGCCTGCTTTCTCCCTGCACCTGGGGCGCTGGCAATGCCCTCCCTGTCTGTAGCATGCTGTGTGGAAGAGTTCCTGAAGGGAGCAGCTCCTGTCTGCCAGCCCGCAGCCCAGGAAGCTGCTCACCAGCCTGAGCTTCTCAGCCGGGGGCAGGGGGAGTGCTGAGGCTGGCTGGAAGCAAAATCGTCAGCTGAGCTGTGGAGGCAGAAAGGGCTTAGTTCTTCCTTGCCGTGGGAGCAGCAGCAGATCAGTGAGTGGTGCACAAGCATCTCCCCAGAATCGTGCTGTCCCCTCAGTGGAGAGGCACGCTGCTCTTTGGGCTGTCAGGTTATTCACAGAAAACGCTTTGTTACCTGGAGAGGGAGAGGAGGAAAAGATGATGTCATTTATTTTGTACCAATGACGAGAGAGGTTAGGTAAGCTTTTGTGAAAGCGGCTACTGTTTTTGGAATTCCAGGACTTTAGAAGTCTTTATGCTTACTCAAATTATTAATGAATGCAGGCTATTAATTCATTCTGATGAATTCCTGGTTTTATTTTGATAGTTTTTATCCGAAATCAAGATGCTCCTACTTGATCTGTTGGTGTGTTTCAAGAACAAACATAAGCATACTGAGCGGACGTTGTAAGAGCTCTGACTTCCTTGTCGAGAGCTTTTTGTGTCCTCATGAGAAAATGTATTTTGGCTTGTGTTTTGGGAACTTTCCCACAGTGGGAGATGTAATTTTTGCAAGGTATTGTTTGGGAATTCAAAAGGAGCGCTGGCAGAAAGATAGCTCCACAAAGAGCCTTTGTGAGGGGCAGCCCAGGCTGTGCGCGCTGCAGCCAGCGCCGCAGATTTAATTTGCTGGGTATATTTTGCATGACAGGATGTATTTTAGTGAGTCTCGAAATGGAAGCGGTGCTCCAGTTTGTTTTTTCTGCACTTTGTGAAGTTGAACGCTTCTCTTCGAAACAGCGAGAGAGAGGAGCCGTGCTGCAGTGCTTTTCGTGCGGCGTTGTTTTGGGGTTGAGATAAGCTGTTTAGTCTCTGTGCAGCTCTGCTATGCACGTACATCTGTAGATGTATTCCTTTGTGCCTCTCTCTATTGTCTGACCTGAATAAAAGTGATTTAATGTCTGGTTCTCAGCAGCTCTGAAGAGTTCTGACTAACAATAATGGGTGGTTTGTGCATCATTACCTGATGAAAACACTGAAGGAAAAAAAGGAGTTAAATATTTAAGAGTTCAGGGGGAAAAATGTCTTTACTTTTAATCACTGATAAACCAAAGGAGATTGGCCCTATTAATGCTTTTCTGGATAGCAGGCTCTCCACATTTTTGCCGTGTTTGTGGGTACTCTGATAAGGTGGCACAATTTAAAAACCTCTGCTGCCCCTGTAAATCACCTGGAAGAAGGGATGAAACTTCATGGAAGACATGTTGGCCAAGTACATCTGTTGCCTGCCTTTACTGGGCTGCCGGCTTTTGTTCTGATTGGTTTTGTGTGTCTTAAAGTTCAAATAAACTTGGCTTAATAAATAAAAGTGCTTATTTCATAATTCCAATTATTACTGGTTTGCAGTGTGAGAGATGCATCCTGCTTCCTTTGGGATGATGCTCTTAAATTTTGGAGTTGCGGGTGTGTTTTTTTTTTTTTTTTCCCCAGTTATAATTGCAATTCTGCTGTGTTTTTTAAGAATACTCTTGCATCCCATCTGTGTTTTACTTGTTCTGTAGTCACTGGGAAAAATACTGGTAGTCTTTTCCATTTGAAGTTAGTCATGCAGGCTTCGTGTCCTATTAACCAAAAAGTAAATAAATACGTAGGGAAGTGAGATAGGATGTTGCGCCAGCGTGGTCTGTAAGCAGCTGATGGAAAACTAGGGCTGTACCACCAACACAGTTGGACAGACCTTCTGCTTGAGATTTGGCTTGTTGAACCAGGAGGCAGAATCTTTTATGGTACGTGGTATTTTTCCAGTGGCAAAGCTTGTTTAGGAGCTTTGTTTCCCATGCTGGTGTCTTCTGCTGCCTCATTTGTGCTGATCTGCCTGTTTGTGAGGCCAGAATATAAACAGGATAAGTGATACAATCTTGTTAGCAGAACAAAAGAGGAATGACTTACTCTGAGAGGTGGGGTGAGGCTTTTTCTCGCTGAGATCTGGGTGGTGCAAGAATGTGGTTTAGATCATGGCTCCAGATGTCAGTGTTGGTGCTTCTGGAAGCCTGTTATAAGGTGGAGAGCAAGTGCTTATGGCTGCGTGTAGGAACCTTGGAGCAGCCCAACCTGCACAGAGTGTGTGGTGCTCTGTTCTCAGATGTTTTCCTGAAGTATATTAAAAAGAAATGAAATGTGACAAGAGTGTTTATTCTTGCTGCGTTTCCTAAACTGAGAATGCTTCTTTAACTAATGATGCGTATGTGCAAGGTACTTCTTGGGAGAGGTCTCGTTCTTGTATGCTTGTTAGCCTCCAAGGAAACCTGTGTGAAAACACCATTTCTACGTGTTTGTCCCCCCGTTGCCATATAGCAGTGGTGGAAAAACCCAGGTAGTGCTGCTGCCTTTGTGTGCACTGTATTGGGTGACCAACGTTCTAATACCTGGTGGGTCATGTGTGCCTGCTACTGACTCTTGTCAGTTTGCATTGCTCTCTTGCAGGTAGCTGAGAAATGGGTGCTGGGGGCTCTTCTTGAGGGAAACAAAGGTGTAAAGGGAACCTACTTCTGTTGGTGTGTGCGTTGAGTGACGTGCACACTTCTCCATTCCTTATCTGTTGGGACATACAGGCAACACAGACCCTGCAATGTAGTTGTTTTGACTTTGAGACAAGTGCTTCACCTAGTTAGGAAACCCTCCCTTCACCAGCTCAGAACATTGTCCCAAAATATTTAATCTCGCCAAGATCAGCAGCACGTTGCAGCCGTGTGGGCAGCCAGTGGGAGCTCCAATGGCTGTGTGGGTTTTGGCTTTGTCAGAAGGAGTATCAGGATACACAGCAGTAAATACTGAGCTGCATTGTGGGGCATGCCTCAGCTGTGTGCCCTTACAGGTCTCTCTGAGCCTGCTGCCTTCCCCAGGGTGTGCAGGGCACGCTGCCCACTCGGGTTGGCAGGAAGGTGGGGTGGCTGTGGCAGTAGGAAAGGAGCTGCCTTGTTTTTGTAGCTCTGTCAATATTTTGGAGTTGTGGCGTTTTGGTGGCACTTGGTAGGGAAGTAGCTCTGGTGTTTCTAAGTTAGCAGCTACGGAATTAATCATAGAATCATAGAATGGTTCAGGTTGGAAGGGACCTTAGAGATCACTTTGTTCCAACCCCCCTGCCATGGGCAAGGACACCTCCCACCAGACCAGGTTGCCCAAAGCCCCATCCAGCCTGGCCTTGAACACTGCCAGGGAGGGGGCATCCACAACTTCTCTGGGCAACCTGTTCCAGTATCTCACCACCCTCTTGGTGAAGAATTTCCTCCTTATATCTAGTCTAAATCTACCCTCTTTCAGTTTGTAGCCATTAACCCTTGTGCTGTCACTACCTGTCCTTGTAAGAAGCCCCTCCCCAGCTTTCCTGTAGGCCCCTTCAGGTACTGGAAGGCTGCTACCAGGTCCCCCCGCAGCCTTCTCTTCTCCTGGCTGAACAGCCCCCACTCTCTCAACCTGTCAAAAATGTTGTTTAGTGTATTAAGATGTATATATACGTCAAGGGGAAGCACAGCATGCAGCGAGCAAGATGGTATTGTTGGATGATAAATCCCAAACCTCTTAAATGTGAGATTTAGAGCTGTATCGAAGAGAATGATGTGGGTGCCTGGTGCTGCTGAAGCACATCTGTGTTGCGAAGATGTTTGGTGTGCGAGGCTTTTTCCAGCCCCATTTGGATGCCGAAAGCTGCAGTGACCCGGTTGGTCTTGACCCAAGTTGTGAATTCCTGGTGAGGGCAGCTAATGAGCGGCTGCTTCCCACTGGAAGCAGTCAATGAAGCAGCCATTGATTGAAGCTGCATTAGTAGTGTGCCTTTGTGAAATATTCATTTGGCTTGTGGATGAAATACAGGTTGAGGGTATGGAGAAGCACAGTTGGATTGTATTGCTTCCTCTCTGGCTGTAGTCTCAAAGGAATGAGTAGTAAATGTATCTAAAAAAAAAAAAGAAAAGTAAAATATGGGAGGTATAGTTCATGGAGGATGGTCAATGGAAGAAGAAATGAGATTTTGTACTGGTTTGCTATAAGTGCTGGTTATGTGCTCTGATTTATTAAACTGCTTTTTATTGGTGCAGTAGTGAAGTAAATTCAGGAATATATTCCCAGTTACGGAGCCAGTGAGCAGTCAGTAAAGAGACTGAGTGAAACAGTTTTCACTCTGAAGGGTAGTTGTCAGGGTCTCGGTTTGAGCTGCATTTTGTGTTCTCTGTCAATCTGTGGTACATACTTCTAGATGGTGCGCTGAACTTTTTGGGGTTGGTGTCTGTGAGCACCCTTCTCTGAGAACCGAGCATCATCCTGCGTGGTGCAGGCGTGGAGCCGCGTGCTGCCCAAGAGGGCTGCAGGGAGGGTAGTGATGTCTCCAGCCTTGTCACCCTGCTCTTTGGCTGCTGGGAGCTGCTAATTAGGGCTGATGGCTTGTTTTAATTTGTGAAGATTTACTTGGAAGATGCCAGCTCCTTGGTCTCAGGCCGCTCAATGACTATCAGATGGCAACACAGCTCGAGCTCGGCTATTAAAAATGATTTGAGGCAACAACGCCGAGGAAAGAGCAATTGGTGCAGAGCTTTCCAGAGGGGGAGGAGAGGATTTTATTGCATCTCTGCTGTGTCTGAGGCAGCCGTCTGTTCTAGTGCCACTAGCTCTTATTCTGCCAGACACAGTCCTGATGGATAGCTGGTCTCCATTGCTCCTAAATCCTCTTGAAGAAGCTTGTAAGGCTGTTATTTAGAATAACTCTTAGAAGAATCTCTGTACAGTAGTTGAAAAATATCTGGACAACTGGATGTTGCTGGAAAATAATGGTTGTGTACATTATGTGCTGGTGTACAAATGCTTTGTTAGCTTTATAAAGCAGTGTCTAGGAACTGGAGCAGAGAAACCCGAGATTTGTGGCAGCGTGTGTTGGTCTGCATGGGACACCGAGCAGCCAGGTGGAACGTCAGTTCTTTTTTCATTTCTCCCTTCTCTTACTCTTTGTACCTAGCCTTGTGCTATGGTTTAATCTCTGTCCTAATAATCTGATGTCTTGTAGTTTCTCCCTTTTTAAACCTCTGTTGGTAGTTTTGTGCCATCAAAACTCTGCTATTTTTCTTATCAGAGCACTTAGAGAAACACTTAGGCTTTGGCTAATGCTTCCATTCGTGTGTATTAATTTTGGAGTGGGAAGAAAACTCCTCCTTAGTTGCAAAGTACTATGCTGTCTATATTAAATTGTTGTCCACTTGCAGAAGACAAAGCAGAAATACCTACAGTATGCCCTCATTTGAATGGGCATGTGCCAAACCTTTAACATGGTTGGGTTGATGTCCTGTGCTATTTAACATCTAGAGTCCTTACGTTCTGCGTGAATGCAAAGCGTAAGACAAAATAATGAACTTTTCATGCAGTCTGTCTTAGCTAGGCAGTAAATGAATGTTGAGCTGTGACGAAAGCAGCTCGGTTCTTAGAGACACAACCTAAATAAACGCAGTCAGGCTTGCTGTTGACATTGGCCCATGTCTCAGCACAGGAGTTCCCTTACACCTCTCTTGAACAAAGAGGGTTTGTTCGGAGCAGGTGCTCTACTGGCTGCCCTGGCCTTCAGAAATAGCTCTTAGGTGAAGTAGGACTGCAGTGAACTGTGGGTAGCTTTGTAAGGCATCCTGGTTTACTGCACGTTTTTCCTGTCCTTTTCTCAAAAAAGCCATCTTGGCGATAGCTTCTTGATGCTTACTCCCCGTTACACAGCTGTTTATTTTTAGAAGGTGCTTGTCACCGTTTGTCAGCTGTGTGCTGGCCTGTCTCCTCTGCTGCTAGGCAGCTGCTAACATGCAGCTCCCAAGATGACTTTTGAAACTACACGGAATGAATTAACGCCTCCCCTGACTGTTCCAGGGTACTCTTGGTTTTGGTAGGAAGTACGGAGCTTGATCTTGGCAGCTCTGCCAAATCCATGAAAGGGTAGCAAAAATTAGATGCTCATGAAATAGTGCAGCTATGATAGAATGCATTAAGTGCAGTTAATGTGGTAGAGTGGGCATGAGAATGTCTGGTGAGTTGCCTGAGCATGTGGAAAGACTTGGATTTTATTTATTAAGAGCAGCAAAAGATAACTCTAAATCAGTTTGTATATAGAGCTAGGAGATGATGAAGGAGCAATGCCAGTGTCTGGGCTGGTAAGACAAGCTACTTCCACACCGTGCATTGCTTTACAAAAACCGTATCCGACTTGTAAAGGAAAAAATGAAAATCCTGCTTTGTACAAGTGACATCTGATATCTTACTTGATTTCTTTCCTATTTCTTCTATTTATGGATGTCTTGTTTTGGATTTGTCGGAAAGCTAAGGTCAGGAAGTGCTTTCCTCCAAAAATGCTACTTGTTGTGGGTTTCTGGCGTGCCCTCTCCCTGCTCCTTCCCAAGAGGAACGTACAGAAAGTATTTTTCCACAGTGAAGCACAGATCCTCAGCTCTGCAGATTTCAGGCTCTGCTGACTACTGTGGGTTACATTGCTTCATCGCTTCCAAAATCAGAACTGTTTTTTCTTTTCATCATCTCTTGCTGTCCACATCAGTTACACAAGTGATTAAAATGCAAAAGTCACTCACTGCTTTATTGGAAAGCATTGCTGCTTTGCATAGTGTACACATGTGGGCTGGGGTGTGGTGGCACGGGAACGTGGATTCTACCCTATTTGGCAGGGCTCATTTCCTATGTGGACTTCATCGTCATAGAATCACAGAATGACTTGAGCTGGAAGGGACCTTAAAGCCCATCCGATTCCAACCCCCACGCCATGGGCAGGGCTGCCACCCACCAGGTCAGGCTGCCCAGGGCCCATCCAACCTGGCCTTGAATGTCTCCAGGGATGGGGCAGCCACAGCTTCTCTGGGCAGCTGTGCCAGGGCCTCACTTCCCTCTGAGTGAAAAATTTCCTCCTAGTGTCTAATCTAAATCTCCCATCTTTTAATTTAAAACCGTTCTCCCTTGTGCTATCACTATTTGCTCGTGTAAAAAGTCAGTCTCCCTCCTGTTCTATAAGCTCCCTTTAAGTATCGGAAGGCAGTAATGACTTTGTTTTAGGCTGGAATATTTATGTCCATGGAAGAAATGCTCAGCCATTCCATACACTTCCACCAACCATTTAGGGGCACGGTTTTGGAGCCAGCATCACTTTGTTTCCCTCTTGAGACAACATCACTTTGTCTCTCCCATCTTGAAGGAGATGAGACTACGAAGCCCAAGGTCACGAAGTACATAAGGCTTTTTGCTAATGCTGGGGTAGGAAGAGGTTTTTCCCCTATGTACAAACAAAAGGCATTTTCTTCAGCTAGTCTTCTGAGAGTGTGGTAGTTCTGAGGGCAGCAAAGATGTGGGATGGAAGTGCAATGAATGCTTTTGACGAAATAACTGCTTTTGTGGTGGCTGGGGTTCAGGGCAAGGTCTTAAATTCTGGGCTAATTTCTCACACAGCCCTGCTTAGTCATTCGAGCTCGTGCTGTTCTGCTCACGCAGCACTAACCGAACTCCTGTGCTTCTGGTGTGACCGCATACAGCAAACAGTGCCTTAAAGTACTCTTGAGGAATAGATATTACCATAAGGGATTTAAAAGGAAGTTATAGTTGAAGACAACATTACAATCTTTAAACAGAGGCCCTGCTACCAAGTCTTTCTGCCATGGTCACTATTTGTTTGCATTTAAACCCAGGTACTTACTGAGACTGCTGATGACCAGTAGCTCCTGTTTGCCACACAGATATGACAGAATGTTTTATCGACTTGCGTGTACCCTCCAGTGATGCTTTGGCCATTTGACTTGGCCTTATATTGTTTTCTTCTTCTATATGCAGTGAGCTGTGTTTGAAAATCAGGACTGTCAACAACGGTGGAACTTCTTGCTAACTTGGGAGCCCTGTGCCTGGCTGTTGCGTAACTTCTCATAATGGACCTGATTTGTGATTAGTACTCTGTGTTTACTTTTGAGAGGCTTGACAATCTGTTGCCTTGAACGGGTTTCAAGACACAAATTGTGAGTTTAATTGTTGCTGTTTGACAACCTTGTTCTCAGTATGCGGTGCTATTTGAAAGAGGCTGATGAAACCAGCTTTGTATGTCTGAAACTTTCTGATCTGTTACAATTTTAAGTACTGACCAGACTGATTTGAATTTATTCCAAAATGGCTTGTGGCATTTGTTAAGGAACAACCACGAGCAAAACCATTTTTTATATTTGCCCTGTTTCTGACCTTTTTGGTGCCCTGTTGGTGGGGATATCAAATTTGAATTCTGTATTTAAATAAAAGATGAGATTAAGAACAAGTGCCCTTTTGATAACGAGCCCTAGGGCTCAGCAGGTCCTGCTCCTTTTTCCCTGGGTAAAAGCTTCCATACAGTCTGCAGAGGGAGAGCAGCCTGTCTGTTTTCACAGCTTTACTTTTTATTTCTCCCTCTTAAATACTCACCGTAGCGATGGGGCTGTTTCCTATTTTTCTTCTATTCCATATTGCTAACTCTGTAAAATAACAGGGGCCTGCAATTAAAACCAAAAAAGAAAGATCTTACTAACTCCTATGCCTTGCTTTCCAGCTGTAAAATGCAGAGGGCTGGCAAGCGTTTTTTCAGGTGGTACGGCATCTGCTGAGAGCTGGCTGTGAAACTCTCCCAGTCAGGCTGCATGCTGAAATGAGCAATTCTGTGCTCAAATTAATGAGCAGGACTGGCAGCAGGAAAGCGAGGTGAGAGGTGACACGTCCAGTGTTGACCATCTTCACACTTTTGTTCACTTTGTATCTTAGTTTGGTATCTGAACGCTTTCTGAATTGTCAGAGTGAACGTTTACCTTAAGATGGGCGTGCACTTTTTTCCAGAAGATAACGATGAAGCAGCAGCTGGAAGTAGCTGGAGGCACAAAAGCTGGGTGCTGTGCCAAGGAGAGTTACTGCTGGCCGTGACAGAACATGGCGCTCCCTGGGCCGCGCCGCCATGTTCAGCAGCGGGGTGCTGAGGCTGCGTCACTTGAGCAAACTCCAGGTCTCAGCACGTGGCCTGTGAGAGATCCGCATTGCAGCTGCTCTGGTGGAAGGATGCGGCTGACCTGCTCGGAGAACACCTGCGGAACCTGGGGATGCTGCAGTTGTGAGTCATTGGGAAGGCTTGAGCTAGGAGCCCGCTAGGAAGGAGGATGCATTTATGTAGAGTAGCTTTCCGAACAGGTTGAGTTAACTCAGTCAGGAATTCTCTGCTTTGAGAATACTAAGAGGAAATTGCTAGGGAATTAATTCACCAGTTTGTTTAACCTTCTCAGAATAGCTGTTAAGAACTTAGTAAAGACTTTTTTCTGCAATTAAAAAAAGAGTGAGACCAATGCTGATCAGAAGATTGTCTTTTCATCCAAGATAGACACAGGCAATAGAGTGAGAAGCTTCCAGGTAGAGGCAAGATAATGACCAAATCAAAAGCCAGGTGAAGACAAACATCTCTAATCGAGCACCTCCTGGTTAGTACCAACTGGGAGTTTTTTCTGTCTGCTCATCTGCTGCTGCTTCTCTGCTCTTCTCGTTGTCTTTGGTTGCAGGCTTTTCTGTGTGAGGATCTCCATTTCTGATCCCTTTGTGTCGCCAGGATTCAGCTTTCTAAAATCCTGAAAGTATTCACTTTGGTAACGAACAATGCAAGAAGAAACGCTTTAGGGATGAAGAGGAATTCAGCCTGTCATAATCACTAAATCGTATTCGCTGCTTATGGAGATTCCTTCTCCAACCTCAAAAATTGCTCCTCTTATAAATCCCATGGAGTGTCAAAGTCTGAGGGATGAGATGGTGACTGCACTGACATCTATTTGTATGATGGATTTTAAAAATAAATAAATAAAGCCCACGCTTGTGTTGTTTTCTTGGCTTGTTCCTTATGAAGTTGCTGTTCGTTCAGTAGTCTCTGTGGATCACATTTGCTTTTTATTAAAAAAATAAAGTTTTCCAGTAATAACAACATGATACTGAAGTGACACACATTAGAAATGGTTTCAGACTTCGCTGATATTTAAAAAATTCTATTCAAACATCTGTTTACACTTGTGTGAAATCAAGAAAACTTGCTTGCTGTTCTGTGGGGTATATGTGGTTTCTTTGTTTTTTTTCTATTTTGCATTAAGAATAAATGACTTATTGCAGTTGAAACTGACTTAGCTATACTTAAGTCTTGACTGATAGCTCCAAATGGTTGAAACAGGAATATGCTTTAAATATTCAGCTGTGGAATGGTTTTGTTGTTTTCTTATGACGATGCCTTTTTCTAGTTAGCGTGTTGCATTTGTGCTCGGTATAGATGTAACGGTTCTGGACTGTCTTCAATTTAAATGAGTGAAGTGTGCTCCTTTAACATGAGATAAAACTTGAGCACGTTGCATAGGAGGCCTGTAAAATGCCATAGATGAGTGTAAAAGGACGTGCTTTCTAAACTGGTATGTCATTTCTGGGGTTGTGGGTTGCAAAAGGGCAGCAGTTTATCAGTCCTTGCCTTGTTTTGTTAAGGATGCAGTCCTGAATATCAGCTGGCAAATGAATTATTCAAATGTTATGCCAGCTTTAAAAATATAGATGCTCTCCAGGGTTGAGTACTAAGTGGTAGCTTTTTGTGGGACCCTGGCAGTTGGCTTTCCGTGCAGTTTGAGAGAGGCTGTTCCTTTTGTTTGCTCTGTTAGCTGCTCCCTGATTGACACTTCACCCGGGAGTGGTGGGAAGCGCTGTGGATCCTAGGAAATGCTTTTATATTCACTGTAAAGTGAGGGTAAAAAGGTGTATTTCTGTGTATGCAAGCCAATGTTTTAGCAGCAAGCTGTTTTGCTCTCTGTTGCCATTAAAGCTGGAAGAGCAGGCGGAGCACTTGAGCGCTCTTTTCTCCATCCCATT
Source organism: Penelope pileata (assembly GCA_013396635.1). Lineage (NCBI taxonomy): Eukaryota > Metazoa > Chordata > Aves > Galliformes > Cracidae > Penelope > Penelope pileata. The sequence goes on along the minus strand of WBMW01003428.1, from coordinate 423,066 downwards.
TGACTTCTTGTAAATGAAGCCTCTGAGGTGTGTTTTTGTGTCCAGCTCCTTTGGGCATCACTGGAGGCTGCTTGTGCTTCCAGTGACAGCCATCTAGGAAGAACTTCTTGTTGGTTCTGCATGATGACTGCGCTGCTCTCCTGTAATTGCTGCCCCGTGGACAGCTGAGAGACGCTGCCTGCTTAACAAAGCGTATCTTAAGGCTCTGTTCTCTTCTCGTGGTTGGGCAGGCGTTGGTTGCTGCTGGCAGGGACCTGCCAGCCACCTTAGAGCCGTTTACATTAGCGGAGCCACTAAAAAGATGATTTTAAAGCATCATCCTCTGTCTTTTTGCCACCGGTATGCTCCTACTTCTAACAGTGCCATGAGGAAATGGCTTTGCGTATCTCCTAATTCAGGGAGGATGCACGCTGCTTCTGATGCCCTGCAGTGCAACGTGCGACGTGACGGTGTAATTAGTGATCACAGAGCCCTCAGTAGCTGCCGCAGCTGCACATATCCACACACGGCTTCTGGGGTCTCCGTGGTTAGCCCGTAAAACTGCTCCAGATTGTGAGGGGGAGGAAAGCTTGCACCAATCAAACTTAATGACAGCAGAAATGTTTATGGTGCTGTGTGTCAGCCTGAGCATCGCCGTGCCGCTTTCTGTGTAAGCCTTGTGTTGGAATAACCATCTGCAATGCTTCCCCTATCCGAACCAGAGGAAATTAATTTGGTGTCGGTATTTTGTCCTCTTGCTCTGAAGAGAAACTTGAGTAGCTTATGTGAAGAAAAGCAAAACCAAACTCGTTTGTATGCAAAATAAATGTAAGGGCAAGCTTGGAAATGTTCATTGGCTCACACCTTACGCACAGGGGCAAATGTTTGAGAGTAACACAGGCATCAGTTACTCTTGCAGAACTTGGAAGCAGTGCCTGGAAGTGTTTGGAAATATTGATAACCTCCAGCCCACGAGTCCAGGCAGTGTAAGGTCGTTGAGGATGCTAATTAATGAAGTGCAGGGATGTTCACCAGGAGCAATCTGACAGCCACACAGATACTCGTGTGACTGCTTTAACATGCAGGTGAGCATTAGCCACTTACCAGAACCATGTCTTGCTAAGAGCTTGGTGGTTTTCTAAGGGCTAAGCCCCAGACAAATAGTCCAGGGAAAAGAATAAAACATTACAACAAGGCAGGTCAGAGTGCACGGCGCGTTTCCAGGTAGCTGCTCTCCCCTCTCTGTTAACAGTCTCCTCCAGTGACTGGTTTGATTTGTAGCTCTTTAGAAAGCCCCATACTGTTTCATTGAACGTAGTTGCAGAAGAAAATAACTTACAGAGGAAGGTTAGATAAGGAGAGCGTGGTGGGCTTTTGGTTCATAGTGGCCGAGTCCAACTTTTGCTTAACCACATCTGAACTGAGTTAATTCTAATTTACAGAAGAAAGTATGTGAACATCTCAGTGCAAGATAACGTGACGGGCTTTTAGCTTAGCTGTCTGCCCCCCTTGTTCCATCCAGATGGAAGCATGCTTTCAGTGCACTCCAATTCTAGCAGCTCCTTGATCTAAATAAAATGCATTGGCAAGGCTGTTCATCCACTGACCTAAGGGAATTGCATACGGCACTGTAGCTGCCGGAGCTCCTTGTAGCTGCACTGGAATCCTTTCAAGAAAATGATGTCTGTGACGCTTTTCTATGCGCTGGTACGAGTGTAACTGATACTCTGATCAGCTTTTCACCAGCAAAAATGCTTTTGATCATTTGATATCACAAAATACTCAGTTTGTTCTGAGAAGTGCCATACACTGTACGGGCAGAGCAGCTTTTGCAGATGTCTCCACTCGTGTCAGCTAGCTTTGACTGCCTTCGTAGGCTGTTCTTTTTATAAAACTGTCTGGAGAGAGAGTGTAGGAGTGATAATAGCAGCTTTCATTTTCATGGAATTTAGTGAAGTGTTTGCAGCTTCCTTGATATCTTCCTGTACAAGTATTACTTCACCAAGGAATTACATGACTGTTGAGCTAACTGGTCTGCAGGTGTTCCTGAATTTTTGGTTGTCTGTGATGTTGATGGATGTGTCTGATCTCACCGTGCTTCTATTTATGAGAGGTACCAAGGGAAGCTGAAACAGCCTGCTTTTTTCCAATAAATTACAAAAATACGGCGTGATTTGTTATAAACCCTTTTTGAGAGCAAGAAGGGGGAGAGAAGAGTGCTGAGATGATGAATATTGCTGGATGAAATGGGAAGCCATGAGGCAGGCTGACTTAAAGTGAGGGTTGGGCTGCTGCCTGTATTTTGTGTTTCAGGACGACGTGGAGGAGCTTTGGTTAGGTGCTCTGTAGTATTATTCCCCATCTTGTAAGGCGGGTGGGTTTTCAAACAAAAAGTGATACTGCTGTAAAGAGGATTTTTTAAAAAAAAAAACAAACAAAAAAAACCAACCAAGTTTTACTGATTCATCACTGTGTGGTTGTTTGGTGTGTGTGTAAAATGTTTCTGTGGGAAGACTGAATATACTTCTAGTAGACTTAGTAACAGAAATGACCTTTCAGTAGTTTTCTGCTTGGCTCCAAAGAAGTGCTCATATTAGGGGGTAAACTGCCCTTTGTGTTCCTCCTTCACTGACAATTCAGTGTCTGTAAATATAAATCTGATGCTTTAAGGTCTTGTTGCTCAGAAAATTTGGTTGCGACAATTTGGAGTTGAAAGTAACACTACTCATGTCAAAGCAAGCAAGCGAGAGCTTAGTATTTCTGCTGAAACAGTGGGAGGCCTGCTTTCTTTTTTCTTTTCTGAAGATCAGGCAAACCTAAAGAAAATCGAAGGAAGTTAGCTCTGCTGGCATTGATGGGTGCTGGCAGCATAGGATTATAGAGGAGTTCAAACCAGAAGCAACTTGCAAAATTTAATGCATGAAATAAAACTTGCAAACAGGAAGCAAGTAAATACTCTTTAAGATCTTCACTAAGTCTCAATTTCTGCTTTTTAAAGTAAAGCTCAGTCTCTTGTATTTCCATGCAGAAACATAAACCTCACAGATGCTGTCAGCCTTGTAGTGTCAATAGAAACAGTGTATATGCACTCCTTCGGATTTAAGATAGCCAAGCAGTGTCGGTAGGTTTAAATGATCTCGAAACATTTAGAGGACGATCTGGATTTGTGTTTGGGGTGCTGGTGAACTCTTAAAGTCTGTTGAATGCATTGGGTGGGGGAAATAACTGTAGCATAATGTTCATAAATGTTTAAAAACATTTCCTTCTTAATTTCTGGTGCCAAACCGTGCTGGAGAGAGACATCTTTCCGTAGTCTCTAAACAGTGATTTCAGAGACAATGCTTGATGAGTAAACTGTGGAGGCAAAAAATAGACTTCCAGTAGTCTGCAACTGCCTTGTTTTTCATAGCTGCGTTGTTGCTCATAGGAAGGCTTACCATTTGTTTACTTAAACCCTGTTCTGTAAGCAAAGGAAAGAGATCCCATTTTTCTACCTGATGATTCGTTTTTATATCCTTTGAAAACTGTCACGCCAAATTTGACAGCGAAACTGATGATATTTTTTACATGATGGATTGCTTCTCACATCTGAAGTTGAGGAGCAACTTCTTAAAGAAGTCCTAACCTAGATTTACCAGATTTAGAAGTGAGTCATCTCAGCACTTGTGACAGCCTGCAGTTAGCAGCACGTGTCATGCGTGGCAACGAGGCAGCAGTGAGCAGATGAGTGGTCCATCAGCAGCTGCCAGGAGGGTACGCTGATTTAAGCCATAGCTATTCATCAGCTCTGCCATGAACAGGAAAAAAAATGTATCGGAAGCCTTTAGGGCATTGGGAGGGGAAATTCCTTCACTCTACAAAACAGAAAAATGTGCTTTACGTAGTCATGGAGGGGCTTAAGTTGCCTGAACTAGCAGTGTTCTATTTAAGCTGATTTACTTTTGTGGACTTGATTTTTTGCAAATATGCTAATAAAGGGTATTTCTGGAAACTCAGCTGAGGCTGTCAGACATTCATTGATTCTTTCAAACAGCTGCAAAGATTCCATCTGGTAAATTCTGCAAGTATAAGTGTTTTTCCACAGAACAGAGAGAGGGGTACATGAACCAGAGTTGGTTCTGTTGCTTATGCCGGGTTTTGGTAGTTCACTTTCCCTATGCTCTCGTCTGAAATATTTTCATCTTTTTGAGATCCGAGAAGATAAGACTGTAGTATTTCTGAGTTCTGAACTGTACACTATCAAAAAGCCCTGAGACATCCTTTTTCTTGTGTGCTATCGCTAACAAAGTTCAAGCTGTGCTGAATGGAAGGTGGGACTCCAGAAATGGGTACCTTCGTAGAACCTGAAGAAATTATTTTCTTTCAAAAACAAACATGCTACTCATAGTGCTTAACTTCTGCAGCTCTAAAGAGATGATAGAATCAGTGAGTTGGGAAAAGGCCTCTACGATCATCCAGTCCAACTGTCAACCCATCGACACCGTGCTCACTAAACCATGTTCCTCCGTGCCACATCTACACGTACATATCTAGTAGAGCCCCCACAGCGAGTCACAAACACTTCTCTCAAACTTTCAGTGTTCTGCTTCAGGAAGCAGAGTATAAATAGCCTATAGGAAGACCGAAAATTCTTTAGTTGAGATCCAATTTTAAGAGTAGAAATTAGATTATAAATATTTGCAAGGCCCAGAGTTGATCATGTGTGAACTAGTAGCAGTTGTGCAGGCTTTGAAAGATGTTTTGGACATTGGTTTATATCAGTAATGCTAAAATAGATGCGGAGAACGAGGGTGGGTGTAGTTAGAACAAGGGTTTATTTTGATTCACTCCCTTAAATTTGAAGTAGGGATTTGAAACAGGGAATAGGGCCATTAAAATTAGTTAGAAATGAATAGATTCAGTATGTGCCGGTGTTTCCCGTGTATGCTTGACTCTGTAAAAGCTGGGTTTTCCTTCTGAAACTATTCTGCACAGGTTGCAAATAAAAGCTGTTCTTTGGCCATGTTAGCAATGGTTACCTGTCAGTAGTCAGCGTTGCTTCTGTTGCTTTGAGGTTAGCAACTTCAAAATAAAAACCTCTGGATCTTCTAATGCAGATCATAGCTCTGGAAAACCACCTGTTCTGCAGCGGTGTAGAGCTGTTGGGTCTCATGTGTGAGCCTGAATATTTGCTTGAGTGCTACAAGGAATATTATTGTTATACACAAGACAAACCTTTGGATTTTCAAATAGATTTTGCAGGTAGAGTGTCAATGTTTTTTTTTTTTTTTTTTTTTAAACCAAGTCTTGCTCTAAAATGCTTTCTCAGTATGGAAATAAATCTTATGACAAGTATTTGTTTCCATCCAAATAAACAGAATTGTACAAGTCAGAGTTCCCCAGTTATTATTGTAGTGTCTTGAAAGAGGTTTGTTTAAAAAAAAAAAAAAATTGTCTTGTTTGTGAAGATAAGTGGGCACATGTGACAAGATAAGGGGTTTTTTGTTTGTTCTGTATTGTCACAACCTCAGCATTTCTGCTGCTGCATATATAGCTTTATCATAGCACAAGAGGGAAAAAATGACTTGGCAGCAGTGAAATGGGAAGAAAGATGCCATGCCTTCAATGAGATGTAGTTTCATTAGGTGTCCACAGAGGTAAATTTATGCCTACTTGGGGGAAAGAAGCTAGAAAAATGGCATCTTGGAGCTAGTGGAAAAGCTGAGCCTGTTTCTGAGAGCAGAGGCTACTGTTGGTGACTGGAACTGCTGCTTTCTTTGGAAATCACTGGGAGTGGTACAAAACTAACTTATTTCAGAATAATGTCTCTTCAGGCATTCTCAGCCTTCTTTTGCAATTCCTTGTTTGGCCGCAACAGTGACTGGAGGGGAATCTTAATGAGGGAGAATCTTAAATTAGTACCAAAGCATGCAGCAAGGAATGTTGCTGGTATCTCTTGTAGTCTTGACCCTCCTCACGTTTTTTACATTCTGTTTAGCAATTATGCTGTCAAGGATGCTTGCTGGTTGACAGCTACACTTTGCATATCGGACAAGTGGATGCCTGGAACAAAACAGCTTTTGTGGCTTTGAAAGGGGTCTGAGTCGTATTGGGTGGAATATATGCAATTTTCTGCTGTTATTTAAAATGCAGGATTCAACTGAAAGAAGTAATGCGAGTGCACAGGTGTAGCAAATAGGATGGAAGTAAGAATAATGTAATAAAATAGGCAGATGTAGTCTTGTGTTCTGGAATTAACTTGCTATAATGATATCACTAGGCAGCACTGTGATGGCAAAGCTAAGAATCCTAGCAATCTTGTCTGGACAGACTTGTTTGTGATTATTCCACTGTGTCAACTCATGAAGAAGCTAGTAAGTCATGACATTGTGGGAGAAAAATTAGTAGAAATTGAATATTAATACAATATAAGCTAAATATCAGTTAACACTTGTGTCTTAATGGAAGGCAAACTACCGTTTGCCTTGCCAAGTTCGAGGCGTAGTATTGTCCTTGCTGATACTGATAGAAGCCTTTCTTATGGTAACTTCCATCTTTTGATAGTGTTGGGAGGCTTGGCTGGAACTTCTGCAGTCCTGAAGCATGTTGCTGGGTGTACTTGTTTCTTCCATCTTGCCCTTTCCATCTACCCCTTGCCCATGGCAGGGAGGCTGGAACAAGATGATCTCTAAGGTCCCTTCCAACCTGAACCATTCTATGATTCTATCTTCCCCCCAGGTGCAGAGCTTCCTGAGGCGAACTGCCAGGTGCTCACACAGTGCCTGGGCTGGAGACAGTGCTCCTGAAGCACCCGTGTCTGTCTGCATAAGAAAGACTGTGTTGCATTCCACCAAGTGTATTTTTCATGTGCGTTATCTTCATAGTTATTTCTGAACGTATCAGAGTACATATAACAGGCTCCCTAACAATGCCTATGTACAAGTTTCAGGCGGCCTAAAGCCATTTAGAGGCCAATTCGTTTGAAAGGAGACACAAGGTTTTCTTGTAATCACTTGTAGTAAGGATTCTGGAGCTCTACAGAGTGGTTACGCCAACTATTATGTGCAAAGTTGTTAATGAACTTTGTGTTGGTGTAGTGTAATTAAATGAGGCCTAAAAAAATAGCCCTCTAAGCCATGAACCTTGCGAATCAGTTCAGCTTACAGCCTTCATATTTTGGTTAAGAGACTTTTGTAACACTTGGACTTTGATATCAGCTACATGGCTTGCTCAGATGCATTTCGGCAGTGAAGTAGTAGCTCTGAGTATGTAAATCATAAATTCTTAGTTGGAATCTGCCATCTGTCACCTTCATTTCTGAGCTCCTCCTTTCACATAAAGGGGCAAAGTAGCCTCTCTCAAGGAGAGTTTTACCTTTGCTTCTGTAGTCCGTTGTGGATATTGTGGGCCCAGACCTGCCAGGGTTTGAAATAAAGTGCTTTAAAGCCTGTAGCATGATTTCATGGCCTTGATTTATACAAAATGATGTAACAGTAGAGATTTGAATTGCACCTAAAGAGCAAATGAGATCTTACCCCAAATAAAATACGTAACTCATGTTGTCTAAGAGAACTTGGATTTCACCTTGCAGTTCTGAAGGTCATTGGTTAAATGTCTAACTTCATGGCTTTCCTTGTCATGAAAATATTTTCATATTGCTGTCATGTCTGAAAATACTGACCATATTCCCGTATTTTTGTGCAGTTCTAAACAAAAAAATACATCCTGTTGGTTGTGTAAATATATCCGGTGGAAACCTACTTTAAAAAAAAAAAAAAAAGAAAGTTATTTTCTTGGAGATAAGAGGTGGGGTCACTGATCAGGAAGAGCTCCTGTTTACAGACAGGAGCTGAAGCTTTTTGGCAACTAGGACCTATTTTTCCAGGAGAAGGACTTGTTTAAAAAATTCAGTGTAATGAAAGGTTACTGGAAGGTTGGCTATGGTCACCATGAGTCAGGATGAGCACATAGCTGTGATCAAGTGTTAGAGGTGTGCTGGATTCTCCAAGTATAATAAAACTGTTGATATGTGCTATAGGCTAGTGAGAAAGCAGAAGCAAACAGTTCTGGTGATGTTTTTCAGTATATCATAAGCCTTGTCTATTGCAGTAGGTGACTTTCTGACATCCTTGCTGGAACACTGTACACAAGAAAATGAATTTCTGTGGAGTAAAACAAAAGGCCACTATATCTTAGCTCACTTGAGTAAGTTGCTGCCAAGGACGGTTCTGATCTACAGCCCTTCCTTCTCCAAGGGCTTGCCTTCAAGGTTTTGTCTAGCATTTATCACTATCTCACTTCTCACCTTCTCATCGTGACTGCTTACCTGCTTGGACTCCAACTTACATTTGCTGTAACCTAGTTGGTAGCGCTTGTAAGGTGTTTCCAAATTCCTTATTTTGAGCTTGAAGTAAAAGGAAGGCAAGTGTGGGAAAGATTAATGTTTGGATGCTTAGCTGTTGCATTTGTCTAAGTTAGAGGGGGAGGAAGAGAAGGAAAGATGGTTGTGATGACTTGCAAACGTTTCCAGACCTTGAGTTCAGAAAATCGTAGGGAGGGCAGTGGTGGAAAAAAGAATGTTGATAGTATAAGTGAAAAGGGAGAAGGAGACAAAATGGAATTAGAATATTCAGAAAACATGTTTTCAATAAGATATACTGCACAGTGAAAGTTTCCTGGAGGAGGCCACAAACCACACTGAGTCACTTGGTTGCGCCAAGCAGCTGAGGACGTGTTGCAGAGGAGATGTGTGTGCGTGCACCACAGAGGAGGTGCCCGATGGCTGGCAGTCATCTTTTTGGCTCTTCATTTCTCTAAGTCAGTGTCAGAGCACAGCTGCTGTGTGGGACTTGCTTCTGCCTGCCTGCTGCAGTATTCATGAAGTGCAAATGAATGGGAGTCGTCTTTGTTTGCAGCAAGGCAGGTTAGAGATAATAAACGGTAATTGTTTGCTAATGAGAGAGATGTCACTTGGCAAATGAGCTTAAGCTACAGTTCTCCTTTAAACAATTGTAGTCTTTTGTTTGCTGCAGCAAATGACAACTTTTACATAACAGAAAAAGACGGTGTACAGAAATTATCCTAACGCTGAATAAATCTGTTCAAGTATGATCTCATTCAGTTTCCTAAGCTGTTTTTTCTCCTTATCTAAATCACAGAATCACAGAATTGTAGGGGTTGGAAGGGACCTTGAGAGATTGAGTCCAACCCCCCTGCCAAAGCAGGTTCCCTAGTGCAGATTGCACAGATAGGCGTCCAGATGGGTCTTGAATATCTCCAGGGAAGGAGACTCCACCACCTCCCTGGGAAAAGCAACAGTTAGAAAGTTCAGAAGGATGATATGACCCAGGCTGGATGGGGCTTTGGGCAACCTGGTCTAGTGGGGTTGTCCTTGCCTGTAGCAGGGGGGTTGGAGCAAGATGGTCTGTGAGGTCCCTTCCAACCCAGACCATTCTATGGTATTAGACTGCTGTCCGTGCAGATGGTGCCGTAGCGCATTTTGCTCACCCCCTGCACCCTTTGAAGCTTTTGCCTGCTGTAGGCAACAGAACTTGTTGTTTTCAGATGAGTTGAACCTAAACAGTTGGGGTTTTTCAGATTTCAGTGAAACTTGGAAAAAATGGGGTAACGTGTTTGTTAGAACTGCTAATGCTGGGTAGTGGGACTCGCCACTCAGTAGCTATGCAGAGGATAAACAATAGGCTCTTAACGTCAATACTTTTAAAGCTGGATTCACTGCGGCTGCTCCTTAATGCTGAAAAATGAGTTTAATGCAGGAAATCCTGTTTGGGTGCCACTGGGGGGATGACAAAGGAATGCATTTCAGAAAGGAACTAATTTGGCAGAGCCAACAGCTGGTTTTGAGCCCTGTTGGCAGACATTTTGATCGCTCTGACTGTCTGGGTTTTCTTGTTCACGTTGTGACTGTGATTTTTGGGTGACTTTTTTTTACATTACCTTTCTTCTTTCTGAGTGCCAGTTTCAATAAGTATGCCTGGCACAATTATGTAACTGCCCCCTCGCTTTCCGGATCGTAGACTCCTGTGAAATAAGAATAATGTCAGCTTGCAGTTTGACACAGCCACTTTCCTTTCTTTTCTCATGCCAGTGTGTGATTGTTGGATGTGTTAATTGGGGCATGTGAAGCAAACATATGGAGGACGCTAATGTTCTGTTGGAACGATGCAGGAGTGCTGCGTGTCCGATGTGTACGTGGAAAAAGGCATTCAAGGGAGCTGCCTGAATGAAGGGAGCTCTGTTACAGACTTAGATTTTGCTTCTCTTCCCACAAACTTTTACTTCTGTGGGGAGAAAACTCGATTAGCAGAAGCCTGTGTTCTTCCTGTGTGTAGCACTACTAGACCACAAGTTAAACTGAAGAAATTCAGAATGAAAATAATTAGAAAAAAGTGCACTCCTCGGTGCTTGAGGAAGGGGACTGTTGGGGTCTGAGCGGTCTCATACCTGCAGTTGTACGCTGGCTGCTGCCCTTAAAACAGGGGGGTATACGTGGTGTGCTGCACTGGGCTGATCCATCAGACTCTGCCGGCTCTGCGTTCAATGCTGATAAATGGCACGCTCTGAATTCCAGCCCTCGCGCTGTCTGGAATGCTTTGAGGTATTTGGCATGACTTGGTTGCAGTCCAGCTTCATGCCACAGAAGTGTTTAATGGAGATGGATGACTGTACTTGGTGTATGTTATCTTGATGTTCTCTAAAGTATCCCATAAACCAGGAAGGTTTGTATGCTTGCTCGGATTAGCTGGGGTCTGGATTTAGTGACTGACTCTGGATTATATTCCTTCTGAATTTCTCACTTTGGGTTGATCGACTCGGTTCTTAGAACAACACAGAGCTTTCGTTAGCAGCATGATATTTTAAATATAACTTTATTTAGCTACACTAGCTTTCCAAAGCTTATCGTTGTGTGTCTGGGCTGTAGATGCAGAACTACAATTGTGCAGCTTCATCTCCCCTTCTCCCCTCTTTTCCGGAATCTGTTTATAATTCAACAAAGCAAACAATTTGCCAGCGTCCTGTTTCTCCAAGCTGTATAACTGCTGTGAAACATGGAAGCTGAAGAGCTGAGGAAATATTCAAAGATGCTTTTCTACTAGCTGAAGTTGGTTTTGCCCTGCTTATTCACTACTTATGAATGAGCTGAGTAAATTGAAATTTTCATTTATAATAAATACATTCAATAGGAAAAAAAATAAAAGGATAAATTGAGAAAGTAACTTTTTGTCTTCAAAGAAAATATTAAGGGTTTTTCTTTCTTGTTAATTGGGGTGATCTCAGTGAGTGCTGGAGTTGTACGTGAAGGAGCCTGGCTTCCATTGTTACCCCGAGTGCTGCTCAGAAAGGACGCAGTGAAGGAAAGGAGCTGGCTTTTGGTTTTGTGCGAACAAAGGTTGCTAAGTAATGCTTGAACTCCAGTTTGTGAAGAAATGGATATCAAATACTATTCCTGTCTTTCTGTTTTCAGAGATCTAATTGTTATGTGGGCAGCTTTTTTCCTTAGTAGTGGAGGGCTGCCCTGATACATAGCTTTTTCTTTCTTCCCTGATGCATTCCCCTAACATTTGTTTTTTCTCACCATAGCAGAGTATCCTTGGGAGCAGGTGTGCATTCAGCTAGGACACAGTTCAGTACAACTGTAACCAGTTCTGCATTCCTATGTGGCAACATAGCTCAGTGCTAGTGGGAGGAGGAGAGAAAGAAGAGAAACAATTTTTTCTGCCACCCCAATTGAGCAACAGGTTATCACCTCACGCAGTTTCTGAGAAGTCTAAATAGTGCTGGTATCCAGAACACGGAGCCTTAATTATACCCTCTGAAACACTGCGTGCTCTTGTTTGCCTCTGTCCTGCTTCTCTCTGCAGATCAGCATTTCTGTCCAGCATTATTCCAGTGTTTGAGCTAGAAGAGCACGCTGTCCTTTCCCAGATGTAAATGGGCTTCAGTATCTGATCTCTCTCAGCACCGGTGTCAGTACAGAGTTGCAGGGGAAGGAAGATTACATGCTTGGCACCAGAGTAAGTTTTGACTCTGGCAGTTGAGTAGTGAGAGGGAAGAAAAACAAAAACTATAGGTATTGTGAAGTGAAAAAACACCTCTGAGCTTTACCTTGTTCAATGATAATATCTCTGTCACGCAGAGTTCTTGGTTTTGAAACTTTTAATTGGGTGATCAGAGTAGTATATGCAACTTTACTTTCGTTGACAGGATAAAGTAGACAGTTTATTTTAAATTGTGTGTTCTGAGAGCTTTAATGGCAAGAATAGCATTCACCTGCTGGTAACTCCTGGCTCTCAGGAGTAGGAACAGGCTGAAAAGGACTCTCTCACAGGTACATGAGAACTAAGACTTTTCTCATTCAGTGTGTGGAGGAGAATGATGTAAGGGTTAATCCTGTCTCATTGCTCTGCCTTAACCATCCTACCTGACAGCACCTGAATGATAGGGAAGGGTGAGTGCCAGAGCTGAGATGAGTATCCAAGACAGATTCACAGTCCTGAAACCAATTGAAATGGCTGGCCTGGTCCTTAAGAATGAGGAGCTGGGGTTACAGCTCTCCTCATTAGTATTAACCCTCATAAGGGTCAAGCTGACACTTGAGCGTAATCCCAAGTGTCTGTCACTCACTGGTTCCCCTGCTTGTCCTGTTTCAGGTGAAGGGGCATGGCTTGGGGCAGGTGGTGGGCAGGGAGGTGCCAAGGACAAGCTGTGGAGTGTGGGAGGGGAGGGCTCAGACATGGCTTGTGGAGCTGGCTGGGGCTTCTGGCCAGCACTCGGCATAGCCCTGCTGGAGTTGCACAAGCTGCCCAATGCCTCTGTTAAATTATGGTTGCTATTCCAAATGGTAATGTAGGAAATGATGAAACTTCTCCCGTTAAAATTCCCTATGGAAAGCAGGATGCTAGTCTGTCAATTAATGGTATTAAATGAACAGATTTCTTTTGCACGAATTTCTATGGTGAGCTGCAGCATTCAGCTTGATTGAAACAGCACTCGCTTGTATTCCATTCCTGGTGGCTTTTCGTCTTTAAGTTTTTAAAGGACTCTCCCCAGTACCACAAATGACCGAGTAACACTTCTTGGGAACAGTGAGAGTTGAACTCCATGTGCTTGCTGTGCTTTGGCATACTTGATAAAATGCAGGTACACTCTGTTCCCTTTACAGTGAGAATAACCTGCACCTTGAAAGGCAGCACCCCAGGCGGCGAGGCAGCGGATGGTTAGGTAGCCCCATGGGGCAGAGGCTCTGTACCTTCTCCAGCAGATGCTCTCTGAGGAAGGCCAGGTGGCTGGGGTGTCAGTGACTCTGCAGGGACAGCCAGGGAGGGAGAGTAAGTTGAGCTCAGTGTAATTTCTTTCTTTTAAAAGCTTCTCCTTGTTTTTGTCCTTGCTAGAAACTTGACAAAGTTTTAGTTTTCATCAAAAGTAAAATGAAGCAATAATGCGAGCAGTAAGTAGTACCAAATCTCAGCAAGCAAAAATGGCATGACAGGCCTCTCAGACTATGAAACTGGCTTGTTAATGAGAGGGAGGGGAGAGTCTGTTTGGTTTTTCTAACATAATACACTTGAGCCTTGTTGTAGGTCTGAAATAGGAGACAACCCTGGGTGGGTGAATCCATCCTTTGCAGTTGCTGGCTGTTATGCAGCCGCGTGTCTCCTGAACCCTTTGTGTTCATTCCCAAACTCCCGTGGCAGTGGTGCTCATGTTATCGGGCCAGCTTTGTCTTTTAATCATCTTCTGTTTATTTTATTTATCTTTATTTCTAGAGAGCTGCAGTTGCCTTGAACCTCTTCTGTTGTGTTAAGAACACCAACTTTTTGGGAACCCTTTCCTAAATAGGTTACAGCTTCTCTGATTTTGAAGTAATTTGAATGAAATTAGCAGGTGGGATCTCGAACAGTTTGTAGGGTTGTAAGTAGTTCTGCTCTTATCTTAGAATTGACTTCTTTTGTGGCTACATTATGGGCCCTCATAGCTATTATGTTCTCAAGTAATTAGCAGGTTATTTTTATTCATAAATGCTTCTGCATCACGGATGAGTGATATATTTTTTAAATATGATTGAAATCCATTTGTGTAGGTGTTATTTGTTGGTCCTCTGTGTCCTCCCAATTCTGTACTTTTAACAGATTTATTTGCCACAGACATAAACTTTGGTAAAAATGTTCAGTAATGAAAAGATAGGATTTAAAATCAGCCCAGGAAGGCAGCCCAGTAATTCCTTTCTGAAGTACTCTCTGTAATACTTTGCTGTATTCCCTTTTAACTAAATCCTTGGGTTTGTTTCTGTTTTGCTACAAACAGTTGTGTTCTCCAGCTTTACTAGTTTTCAACGTGGCACTGTATCCATGTGGTGTTCATTAAAAACATCTAATCTTTCTGGACCTTGTCTAAAAGAGGAAGAAAAAAAATCCACCCAATTATAACCAAAACGTAACAAGAAGTCTGGTTTTGGTTATGTCATTGGCTGTGTTGTCATGGCTTGTATTTTTCCTCTCTGACCTTAAAACTTGTTCAAAACTCTTGTATGCTGAGAGATGAGATTAACAGTTAAGAAGCTTGCCTTGTTGTATTTCCTGGTTAAATGAAGCTACTGCCAGTGTTGTCTTCTTTTCTGTGTTTGTCCAACATTTGAGGGATATACTGAAAATCCTAGCACGGGTGATCGGTTGTGTTTCAATATTATGGGATGAAAATGATCCAGCCTTCTCATTGAGTACACCAACCTTTTCAGCATTCATTTGCATTCCACTCCTCTATCCTTTTTCTCCATTAATGATTCTTGTTTTGCCTCTTACATCCCATGCTATATTTTATTCTTTACTCTTTATAAAGACGCGGTTACATTTAAAGATGACTGTGTTTTATATCCAATTACAGACGTTACAGAACGGCCCTGTCTTCTTTCTTTCCTCTCTGTTAACGTGCTTGAGGAAACTTTGGATGTTTAATTTGCCTGGCAAGCGTTGGCTCTGTTTGACTGCTGATGCTCCCACTTGGTCGCTGCACGTCTCGCTGCCATGGAGCGAGCAACAAACAGATGAGAGTGAATCTGGGCTGCTGCCTAGCAGAGAGAGGAGACAAACGTGGCGACATGGTAGAGGCATAGCTAAGAATAAATGCCCATCACGATTTGTTGTCATTGTTACGAGGCGTTGCTATAAAGAACAGAATGAATTCCTCAACTGTCTTGGTAACGTCGGAGCAGCGAAACGTCTGTAAATGGATGCTGATGTGCAATTGGAAAGCAACATGGATCCCCCAAAAGAGAGGAGTGAAAGCAGTGTTTCACGTTTGGTTCTCAGTATCCAACAGACTCCTTCCCTTCATCAGAGGCTGCAGAAATGATCTGACTGTGTCTCTGGGTGCCTTGGGTGATGGCAGATAAGCATTTTGAACAAGGTGTGCTGATTGCATCAGGGAGGTTTCTCAAAAGACTTGCTATAGACAAATTATTCTTCCGGTGTCATGTAGTAATGGTGATAGGGTCATCGCTGGTGATGCCACATAAGAATAACGTGGATTTGTACTCAATTCAATGTAAAATTATTTCTGACTTTTTTTCTTTGCTTTGCAACCTGGCAATTGTTCAGCTTTTGGCTGGGGAGGTGAAGAGAACAGCCATATGTGAGTTGCTTGTGAAAATGATGGTTGTCCTTGAAGAAAATGAAAAAAATGTTGTACACTTAATGTTGGAAACAGGTAACTGGAATTAGCAGGGTGAATGTAACCCATCTGTAATTGTTATGGGCCCAGGCTCAGCACAAAGCCATGAGGTAGCTGAGCAGGAGATATCTCCTTTCCATGAAGGGCGTTGATGACCTTTGCCAAGCCACCTCTCCTCCAAGTGCACTCCTGCAAAACAGGCATGAAATGCTGGCGTTCTGCTCTTGCACTCCTTGCTCCAGAAGAATATTTGGGGATCTGCAAAAGCACGTTCAGAAGGTAGTGCCTCCTGTGCTCGAAAATAAAGACAAGGAGTTCTTATTTGTAGAAAAATGAAGGAAGCGAGTTTTGTTCTTGTACTGGAATAAAAAACTTTTAATTTTAATAGATCAAAATTATTCAATGTCTTCAGTTAACGATAACTATACAAAAAAAGGAAGTGGAAATGCTTACTCATCCACCGTAAATAGACACAGAGAAGTGCTGGGCTAGTGATCATCTCTGTACAGCGCGCTGTTCCTGCGGTCACATCTCAGAAGCAAGGACAGAGTCAGTTTGACCCTACGTGTCGGTGCTGTTGGAAACAATACGCAGTAGCGTGTTGGTTTGTTGAAGCAGGCTTGATCAAAACACAGCAGTGCAGAAGACTGGCTGTCTATAAACAAACCACTTGAGCAGCAAGTGCCTGGGGGTGAGGAGGCACGCAGGGAGGGGAGGAAGGAGAGCGGCAGCTCCCTTAATTTGCTGCTGCTGGGATACCCTTGAGATATAAAAAAGCAGAGAGAGCAGTGTAGGTCATGGTCTTTCCTGATGGTATCTTTGGTGTGGCGGAAGCGTTCAGAGGAGCTGTGCTGCTCTAGCTGTTCTTCCAAAATGTTTGTTTTTCTGGGAAGGAGGGATGTGTCCTTACAATACCCACATGCTTTTGTGTTCCTGCTGCAGCTGGCTTGCTCCAATTCGCCTCCTCTAGTTCAAGTGACTCTTTTTGTTGCTTTGTTAATATGGTGATGCCTTCTGCTGTCAGTAGTGCCTGCTTAATGCTACAACCTTAATAGATACTGTGTATGGCCTTGCCTATTTTACATGGGCTGGAGTAGAAAAAAATCAGAACTGGAGGAGTTGCTTTGTATTGGGACACCAGAAATACCTTCAGTAAAGTCTTCTGTCGAGAAGTAGGTGGAGATCACCTGGCAGTTTAGGTCAGGGCAGCTGGAAATACTTCTTTCAAATCAGAGCCTTTTGCAGGGCATAGGTACAGGGAACAGCCCTACAAAAGGGCTTGTAGATATTCAGTTGTGTCATGTTATATATGGCACTTAGTTCAGATAACAAACGGAGTGCTGCTGCAGCTTGGCTGGTATTTGATTTAAGCAGATCTAGAATACTATTACTGTGCTTTGAACATATGCTAAGGAAATGATGGTTTTTCCTTCGGTCTAACACAACTTCTGTCAAGCTAAGCTGAAACTAGAGGAGTACCTCTTAGTTACCTTATGCTGCATGGTGCTGCATAAACTTGCATAAACTTTTTTTTTCGCTATGTCACTTTATTTGGGGAAATGTGTGTAAAAGGCATTTGGAAAAGAGAACATTAGACTTGAAGAACAGGGTTTTGAAACTTTGTCCAGAGTTGTGTCGGTTTTTTTTGTTTTTTGTTTTTGTTTTTAATAAGGGAATGCTTTTTTCAGGAAAAACCGAATAGATAAGTGGCAGCTAAGTATTGCAGTAAGATAACTTGGTCATGTCAAGGCTTTGACATGCTGCTGTAGGAGCTGATGTTCTTGACTACACAGTTGTCTGAATTTGTTAAGAGCTGCTGTAATGCTATTTCTTCTAATAGCCTGGAAGCTATCTCAACTCACTGAAATCTTTTAATTGATGCTGGAATGTGATTTTTTTTTAAACAAAAGTTGGAAAAAACCTGGTTCTTTCTGAAAAATGATGCACGAACTTGCACATGATGCAACATGAAATGATTTATGTAGTGTGTCCTCTTACAAGCTAACAAGTGACTTAGCCTGTTTTCAGATGGGATTTTATTGTAGTTCCAGATGTTAGTAGGCTTCTGTGATTCGACAGAAAATAAAATATTTTAAAATGGCTCTGGCAGTGACTGGAAGAGAACTACTTAATCAGTAATCTGAGACTGTGAGGTGGTGCAGAGTTGGATTTTGAACCCAGGCTTGTTCCTCAATTTGAGTATTTGTCGGGGGGAGGTGGATGTGGAGGCAGCACAATTTGCTGTAAACAATCTTGAATGGTTTTCCTTAATATAAACATGCCAGTTAGTTATCTAAAGGGTACTGTAAGGCACTTGGTGAATACAGAGTTTCTCTTTGTTATTCCTGATGGAAATAGCATTCTTGTGCTCAACACAAAGGAGGAGTCACTAATTGGTGCTGGAAGCCTCTGGCACTATTGAGAGTAGAAGGAGGATTTTCCTGCTAGCAAGTTTCCTCCCACATAGTGCAGGAAAATTTGTGGATTAAAAAGCAAAACAGAGTTGCATTCATTGCTGTTGTCCCTTCGTTTATAGCAACTCCACCAATTTTTAAGCACGTTATTTTCTGTTGAGTTGTGCTTTTACTCTATCAAATATGTTTATGGCTTTCATTCTGATGATTGCAACTCATTTCCTTAAGTGTTTCTGCTCCCTACTCCCACTTTTTTTTTTCCTTTTTAGAGGCATGCCTACCTTTCAGGTCTATGTAGACAACCCAAAACTTCACTCTCCATTTGCCTCAGTGATGTAAAGGTCAGTGCAGACAAACTGCCAAATACATCTTGCCAGGAAGATGTAAGTAAGTATTTATAATCTATATAGGACAGGTGCACTGTTGATCAACTTTGATATTCCTGACTTAGAAGCCTGCTGGCTTGTGACTCTTGAACTTGATAAAACACAGCTTTCATATTGGTTGGCCAGCAACAAAGGCTTTTATACTGTTTTCTTCTATGTCCCTCTTGAAAATTTTGGAGTATGATGAAAATCATAGAATGGCTTGTTTTGGAAGGGACCTTAAAGATCATCTAGCTCCATTCCTCCAAAACAGAGCTAAGTTACATACTGATAGAACTGGCAAGCACAAAAATCTTAATGAAAACTGAGGTTTACTCTTCCCCACCGATGCTTTAAAGTACTGCTGGATGTACAGAATGAAGGGCAGCTCCCTATGGTGTTAAAAACCCAGACCAGGTCTATTGTCCAGTAGTTTGCCATCACTGTTCAAGTTTCTTTTTTATAAAGAAGCTGGATTATGTTAGAGGTGACTTGCATGAACTATTGTATTTCTCTTCTGGTCATCTTTTTGGTCCTTTGTTTAAGCTGGAGGACCTCTCAATTCACTGAGAGGAGGGGGGAAAAATGCACCTTGAACCTTGCTTCTAATCTTCTCATGTAACTGATTGACTGCTGAAACAATAGCAGTCACATCTGATACAACAACGTCTTATTTATAGATGGAAGCAGCTGCATCCTCTGTCATTACATGCAAGAGGTCCTATTGTTTTCAAGTCACCAGGTTAATGAGACTGTGGGAAAATTAAGGCATGCTATAAAGGTATTATTAAAGATAATTATTTAAACACAGAAAGGAAGGGAGGATGTGGCTGGTATGGCTTGCTCTTAAAGCTGTGTTAGGTGTCGTGTAAATGTAGAATAGTAAACTACATAGCTAGCACTGGCAAGCAAAGGAGTGATTTGGCCTTGAGTTCTCCAGTGGGCTCTTGTGTCCCCCTTCAGTTTGGATCCGTTATATCATCTGCTTGTACACGTCTGCAGCTTCTGATGCCTGAGAGTTGAACATTAAACAAGTTCAGCAGGCAGGGAAAAGTCCTTGCCCCTCGTGCTCCTCTTGCTCCCTGAATGCTTCTGCTTTCAGGCTCCCCTCAGGTGAGAGGAGTCGGTGCCCGGTGTGCCGGGAGGTGCCAGCAGGCAACGGTGCCTGGTGTCCGGGCTTCCTTGACCTGGGGAGTTCTCCTCTGGGGACTGTGACCAGCTGGCCTGCCTCTGAAACCGGAGCATGGAGTTTGGGAGCTATAATAGCTCCTTAATCCCTCTGTTGTCATCCTTGTTTTTTCCCCTCTGTTGGATACTCTAGATGGAAGGAAGGATTTCTCTCCTCATGCACAGGCTTGAGAGCAGCTTGAGCTTCATTACAGGTCCCTGGAACCTGAGACCATTGAAGGTCTCTGATCTAGCTCATGGCCTATGAATTAAAAAACAGTACTGCCAAGTGGAAAATACTGGGTGATAGGAACAGGAGGGGAGAACATACTTTCAGTGCAAACTCAAGTGACAACAGTGCTTGGTTGACGTAAGGTTCCTTGTGTGAAATGAAATTCTTCTTAAGAACATACTTTTAAAATTTGTACAAGTGGAAGTCTAAGTGATCAGGAATGTACTAAGGTCTGAGTTTCTGTGCAACATACAGGGCATCTTCTGCAGGGTACCTACCGTGCATTGTGGATACGCCTTTTGAAAGCTACCTGGTCCTGGTGTAAAGCGATGGGATTTGTTGGATTCCTTAGGTAAGCTGGCTGAATGTTTAACAGCAATCCACAAGAACAACAACAGATCCCAATAGTCCTTTAAACTCTTAATTTGAATAATCTTGTTCCAGGTTCTGGGTTATTGAATTTCGCTGTAGCACCTTCTGTTAAACTATGATTTGGAAGTCTGTCACATGGCACTTGCTTGTAGATAATTATCAAGTCTCAGGACCTCAGAGCTGCCTTTTGGTTCAGCTAAATTCAGCTGATGAGCTTTATGGTTTTGTTTTTTTTTCTTTTCCCCTCACCTTTTTCTTTTAAGCTCAGTAGAAAGTTTGTGTTCCAGAACTGATAGGTTATTTTTCTTTTCCTTTTAAAGTGATTGCAATAGCTTTTGGCAAGGAATTCCATACCTGAATTGTGAAATACATAGAATAAATTGTTTTTGCAATTACAAATGAGGATTTTTTTTTTTTTATATAACGTCAATTAAAATCTGGATTCAGTTTACTGATTTGAAGCATGCTGCTCTAAAATATGGAATCTTTGGGGAGAAGGGGAAGGAGGTTGGGTTGTTTCTTTGGCATTCATTTTTGATGTAATTAAAAAAAGGAACTTATTTTACTGGTCAATTTGTTACTTGGCTTATATTGTAATGTGCTTTTTTGTAATTTTGGCTCTTGATTTAGTTCATCTAGACTCATTTTTAAATGAGACTATTTTAATTAAAAGGTTGTACCTTTTCCTCTGGAACATACTTTTATTTTTAGAAGGAGCCATTATTAGGGAGATGTTTTGCACTGTTGAGGTCTCTTGACCCTTCTTATCTTGTTGAAAATCTAGCTTCAGTAATCTTTTGGTATTAGACTGCTTTGTTGCACAGATTCTTTGGTAAATAGATTAATCTCTGGGTCTTGTGACTGTATTAATCTTACTCTGCTGCTTAGGTTTGTTGAGGGATTTCTAATAATTAGGGCGTCTTTGTGCTCCTTCTCAAAACAGTTACTGTGTGTCCTGGGGTTCAAATGGTGAAGTAGGAAACAGTGTACACAGCCAGATATATTAACAATAAGAAGTTCTGTTGGTTATTTTTGCTTTCAGTGTTATGTAAAAAGCTTATGTTTTTGTAAGATAGTGACCTGAAACGGAGCCTTGTAAAATCGTGCTGACTGTGGGATTCAGCAGCAATGTTGGCATGTTCACGAAGGGGAGGCTAAAAGGGGGAAAAAAATAGGTTCCTTTAAGAAATGCAGTCACTTTTCTGCATCTTCTGATACTTCACTGTGTGTGGTTGTGGACTGTGGACTACCGCTAGGCTAAAGCAAGTACCTCTATAATGCCAGAATGTTTCTGCAGTAACGGGATTCTTTATTGGCATTTGGGAGTTTGGATGATTGCATGATGTAATTTCTTAGTGAAAAACCTGTACTTATTGAAGGAGCCTGTTTTGGTTTGCCCCTGAATGCCATTTGTTAATAAAATATTCTGGATAAATGTTTTGATACCAGAGGCAGGTACTAAGAGGCGGTGAAATATGTCCTATGAAGAAATGAAAGCTTTTGAGTGCATGTTTATTTGCAAGTCTGTTTCTGTATATTTCTTCCAATTACTTAACTTCAGAATTCTACTATTGTTCTTCATTAATAAGCAAATACCAAGTACAAGAATCCTTCATTTGCTTTGCATGGTGCTGCTTGCTCAGTTATTGTCTGAGTTTTCTTTTGTGCTTTTTGGCTAAGTGGGCTTCCCATAAGCCTACTTCCATATGTGATGTATGTTGTTGTTTAGTGATGCATGTGCTCACCAACCAAGCGCGCTCCTGGAGTTAATCTGGATACGTGTGAGCGATGTCTGTGCTGTGAATGTATCCCTGGCCTCCTGGACTTTCCTCTGCTGGCTTGAGGTCAGAAATAAAACTTGTCCTTGGTAATAGTCATATTAATAGTCAAACAGCAGGCTGTTCCAGTGAATGAAATGCCATTAACCAGAAGGCAATGGAAGCATTTCTTGGTTTTAATTTGCTTAAGAGAATGAGATTACAGCCAGAAAATTGTCTTGTCAGCCAGCCAGATATTGACTTCTTGGTCTCTCATTGCCAAATGATCAAGCTTTTCTACTCTTCTGCCAGCTCTCTGTAAGAGCCAAGGAGGAAAGCTTGTGCTATTCATTCATTAGTGGGACAAAATGTTACCTATCAAAGATCTAAGCATTACCTTTCACTTCCCAGATCTGACAATTTGGGTAGATTGTTTTGGCTTAAAAACCAACAAAGCTCCATTTTTTTTGGTAACCTTCTATTTGAAGATGTTATAAAAGTATATAGTAACTTGAAAGGGAGTAGAGCTTTTTGATTTGCTAGCGTGTAACTTGCTTTTATTAACCAAGCGAAGGAAAGTTCAGTATTAAATATTAATTATAACTTAGCCTGGAAAAGCTGAACTTTTGCTTCAGGTCAGTTGTTCTGGTGTGAAATACTTGATTTTTTTTTCTTTTTTTTTTAATTTTTAAGAAGAGCTTATTCTGTGAACTTAAGAATATGTGTAAATATTTCTGTTTTCAAGTGTTTGATGTTCCCAACTTGTGCCCTCTGTGCTTCCCAACCCTTTTGGAAGCTTGTTGTTTCCAGTTTCTTTATTTCTTGATTTCTTTCTTTATTCCTGCTGGAAATCTCTTGCAGTCTGTCAGATTGGGTTCAAATTAGCTAGCGGGCTCGTAAGTGATGAAAATTGAGAAAAATACCCGTGGCGCACAAAAGCTTTTTTTCTTAAATCAAAAGAATAAATGTATTGAAGCAAAAGATGGGGTCCTTGATTCATTTGTTGGACAGGTACCTTTGAAATATGGCTTCTTTGTGTCAGCCTTATCTTTCAAAGAAAATATAGAAAAGGATTTTTCTCTTTTGACTTTAAGATCAGATTTGCAAATTTCACCAGTTCCTGCTGTGTTAGTGGTGTTTGAGTTTTCTTCTTCTAGAGTATAAAATCAAGCTTAAAAACAGGCTTTCTCTAACAAACCATTATCATTCCACTCAAAGCACTTCTGTAAGGTGATTTTTTTTTTTTTTTAAGATTTTTTTCTATGTTTAATTGAATGAAAAAGAACTGGGGGTAACTTCTGGAAGGTCTGTGTGCAGTCAAATCTCGTGCAACTGGGTTTATCACTGGAAGTTGCGCTTTCTTCTTGGGGTCTGTGGTGGTTCTTTGCTCCCCTTCCCCTGTGCTGAAGGAATTTGAACTCATTTACAGCAAAAATGAGGGTGCTTGGCCTTAAACTTCCATTGTTAACGAGAGAGAACTTACCATTGCCACCAGGTGTGTAGCTACTGCCGAAGACTGAAAAAGGAGAAATGCCGAAGGATCTATGCTGTAGCTCCAAAAATAATCGATTCCACTGCTTAAAATATAAAGATGGTATAATTCATTCCCAATGCACACACTGTTGGCCCTAAACTACCTGGAGTTATCAGCTGGTTCACTGAAGGACAAGAAGTCCTTGCATGTGGTTCAGCGGCCAGCTGTGCACTGTGCTTGTACTGCGTGTGCCTGTAACCTTAACCTAGTAAATAGCTAACCTCTAATAGGCAACCTCTTACTTCTTACTCAGCTTGTACATTCTGTAAGTTCACAGTGCAAGTTAATGATTTCAGAGAGTATAAATTCTTGCTTTTAGTCTCGAGTTCCAAATTTTTTTTCACGTGCTGTTGAAAACAAAAGCAAGATATCCTTGGATGGAAACTACTCTGTAATTTCAGTTTAATTGAGTGGAAATCCATGATTTCTTGATGTACTAAAACAAACAAACAAAAATACAATCCCCCTTGGCTTCTGAGTGAAGGTGAGTCTTCCTGAAAAAGCAAGAAGCACAGAGGAGTGTCAATGTCAGAAGAAAGTGCAGATCCATCCTCTGAGATGAGGTGAGACAACTGTACAGAGTCAGCTAAATCACGACTGTAACGCTGGAGAATGTCTTCTGGCAAAACAGGAGGAAACTTGAGGAGTGGCTGTCTCTGTCATTCGGGCTGTCCTTCCTCTGTACAGTATCTGCGGTGCAGGGCTGGCAGAAGAGGACATGCTGTGCTGCATCAGTACGTAGGTTGAGGTTGTGAAGCAGTCTCTGGCAGGCTGCAAAAAGGTGTTCCCAATTCTTAGGGCTTGAATTTTAATTTGAGGGGCAGAGGAGGGAGTCAAAACCACTAGTGGGTGCAGGTTGCCTGGAACTGCACACATCAGTCCACGCAAGTAGCATAATTTAAGGCTACTGCAAATAAGAAGCGGAAGCAATCCATTGGGGTTTGGCTAAGGACTGGTCACAAAGGGAGCAGTGGCTGTCAGAGCTCTGGAGTGCCAGAGCACCTGGCAGTCTGAGCTCCTGTGCAGTGTGTCTGAGCCCTGCTGCTGTTCTGCAGGGGTGAGTGTCGGGCCAGGCCTGCAGAGGTCAGGAGGCAGGCAGCTGCAGGCAGCTGCAGGCAGCTGAAATCTGCTGCTTGTGACAGGGACTGGCAGCCAAGTTTTGCTTTGTTTCTCCTTTGCTCAGTTGTGGAAGAGTAAGCATTAAGAATAAGCATTGTAATCATAGTATTCTGTGCTCCAAGTAGAAGCTGTGGGGTCCCCTATTTCTGAGAACAGCCATAAACAAAGTTTTCAAGAAAATCATTGCATTGCTGATTGTTTTCCCAGAAACATACAGCTGATGTTCTTGTCCTAGAGTTCCCCGCTGCCTTCTTCACCTTCACGAGTGCCAAAAAGCTTTAGTTAGCAGTACAGCTGGAACCTACGTAGAACTTTTACCAGATTTTGCAGGATTTGGCTGGCCATAAAGTGTGTGGGGCCTTGGAGCTGCTGCTACATTCATTCAGTCCTTTTCTAGCATCTGAGACTGCCAAGAAAGGTGACAATTTCTTTCCTCATCTGATGGTTATTTAAGCTGTGTGCTTGCCCTCTAGCAGCTGCTTTGAGGCCACTCATTCATTTTTATGCTGGCCATCAACCGTGTTTCTGCTTGCTCTGGCTAAATACTAGCATTACTGATGATGTAGTAGAGACGGTAGTAGAGATCTGATGAACTAATTTATTTTAATTAAATGAGGAAAGAAAATGGTAGACATACTTGCCAATCTCCAGCAATTGCTGAGTTTGTAAAGGAGCAAAAAAGCCCCTCAGATCTTCATCTAAAAGCAGAACTGGTGAAATGGCTTAATGTTGGTGAGGGAGGGAAGGCAGAGGGACTAACGTGGCAAGGTAGAAACTTCCTTCAGCAGAAGTGCTCGGATGCAGTACGTGGACCCTGTGCATGAAACAATGACTGACTGCAACCTGAAAGCGCTGTTGTTGTACAATGTGTGGTGGGTGAAAAACTGGCAGTCTGACTGCTGTTTCTTGAACTGGTTTGCCTGAGGCTGTTAATCACTTGCAGATGGAATAGATAAAAATCAGATAAAGAAGCCACCTTTTGGATATGTTGCTCACTAGAAATAATAATCATCATCTGTGCTAAGTGTCACGGAGGAGGAGGAGGTCATCTTAAAAGAAGTCTCACCCCTGAGAGGCTGCCTCCTCAGCTGATATCTGGATTACGCGTGCTGCGGGGATCTTTCCGAGAAGTCAGGTCCTGCCAGATGCCTGAGCCGAGATGAAGCAGTGTGTGCAGGCACAAGGAGTGCTCTGAGGAAAGCCCGTGACGATACAGGGATGGGATGAGTAACTCTTGAGCTGAGTTTCTAGACCTGGGGCAGTGAGAAGGATACAGAGACACCCTGGGTTTCCACAGAGGGAGTTTCAATCCAGTTCTGTTGCTCCTGAGCTGATTCCGTATGGATCCACCTTCTGCACCTCGTCCTCCAGGGTCTCTGTGGCTTATTTCTCCAGCAGAGAAGGGCTATCTAAATGCGTGGAGACTGTTCTTGGTACTGTCAGGCTCCTGAGTTAATGAGCCCTACCTGGTGGGGCTGGGGAGTGAGAAGCAGAGGCAGCAATTAGCTGTGCTGGTCCCAGCACGAGGCCAGTGAAGGCCGCAGCTAATGACAGGCCTGACTGCAGCTCAGTTCCTCATGCCGGCCACCACAGGGCTGTGCCTCGCCCTCCCGGCGCTCTGCAGCCAAACAGTGTGACACAGCCACTCTGCCCAGTCTGTGCAGGAAGCCTTTACTTTTAGCCAAGCTGTCACTAGTAATCCCTTTTCTTCCATCCCCAAAGCTCAGACATGCCAGTGAGTACCATGCTCCTGGAGCCAGCCTCCTTGGCTACCGCCCTGTTCCTCCCCGTGCCTTGTGAACGGGTGTCGTGCTGGGCTGTGGTACTGTCAGAAAATGGTCGCTGCCCTTTGGGGTCATGCTTGTCACTCCTGTGGTCTTGTGCCAGACTCAGGAGAATGAGTGGAAAGATGTTTGTCTTTTTTTCTTGTTTTAGAACTCTAAGCCTGTGCAAACAGGAAATTAATGTTAGTCATATTTGTTAGTATGCTCTTGGGAATGTATAGATGCTGACGTGATGCCTGGCCCTCTTTAGAGTTGTATTTCTAGCGGTGTTGCAAGGGTTTATGTGGGGCACTTTGGGGAAGTGTGTGGTGTTTCACTGTGCTGCTGGAGCTGGGCTCTGCTGGGGAATGCTTCTAGGGGTGAAGAAGTGAGTTGTCAGACTCAGCAGTAAATTACCACTGACAGAATGGCCAGGCCCAGAGAGCTGTGGTGAGTGGAGTTAAATCCAGCTGGCCATGAGTGGCATTCCCCAGGAGTTGGTATTGGGGCCCATCTTGTTCATCTTGGCGTCTTTATTGATGATCTGGACGAGGGAATTGAGTGCACTCTCAGTAAGTCTGCAGATGACGCCAAGTTGAGAGGAAGTGTTCATCTGCTTGAAGGTAGGAAGGTTCTAAAGAAGGGTCTGGATAGGCTGGATTGCTGGGCTGAGGTGAATTGTGTGAGGTTCAACAAGACCGAGTGCTGGGTTCTGCACTTGGGTCACAACAACCCCACGCAGTGCTACAGGCTTGGAGCAGAGTGGCTGGAAAGCTATTCAGGGGAAAAGGATCAGGGGGTGTTAGTTGACAGCCAGCTGAACATGAGCCAGCAGTGTGCCCAGGTAGCCAAGAAGGCCAGAGGCATCCTGGCTCCTCTCAGAAATACTGCAGTCAGCAGGACCAGGGAGGTGATTGTCCGTCTGTATTCAGCACTGGTGGGGCCACGTCTTGAGTACTGTGTTCAGTTTTGGACCCTGCACTACAAGAGAGACACTGAGGCCCTGGAGCGTGCCCAAAGAAGAGTGAGGAAACTGTTGAAGGGTCTGGAGCAGGAGTCTTATGGGGAGTGGCTGTGGAAACTGGGATTGTTTAGTCTGGAGAAGGGGAGGCTCAGGGGAAGCCTTATCACTCTCTACAACTAGCTGAAAGGAGGTTGTAACGAGGTGGGAGTCAGTTTCTTCTTGCAGGTAACTAATGATATGCCTTAAATTGTGCCAGGGAGGTTCAGGTTGGATATTAGGAAAAGTTTCTTCTCAGCAAGAGTGGTAATGCATTGGAACAGGCTGTGCAGGGAAGTGATGGAGTCCACTGTCCCCGGAGGTGTTCAAGAAACATGTAGATGTGGTGCTTAGGGATATGGTTTAGTGGGCATGGTGGTGGTGAGTTGGCAGTTGTACTGGATGATCTTAGACGTCTTTTCCAACCTTAATGATTCTATGATCTTATATATGAGGAATTTGGCATTCTCTCTTTGACTCTTGACTTAGTTAACTTAGGCTAAGCAAAGAACATCTGATTTCACTCTGAAAAGACTGAAGTTTGAAAACCTGTTTTCCTTTAGTGTGAGGTGAATTAACATGCTGAGAGACAGCCATCTGCTGTCCTGTGTGGGGTTTTCAGGTGGTGGTGTGTTGGGTTTCTCCACTCAGCAAAACCTGCTGCTGGTGCTTTGGCGGCTGCCTCACCCACCAACCTGTAGATGTTGGTTGGTGTTTGTTGGAACTGGGGAACGAGGGAGGGAGAGTAACTAGTACAACACATGGATATTCTTGGAAACTTGAAAAATAAATCAGTTGTCATTTGACAGAGATTTATCTTGTTAGCAGTTATTAGAAATCAAACTGTAGTTCAATAGAAAGCTTGTAGACCAAGCTTATGGACTGTGAAACTCACAAGACCAATGCAGTGGTTTAGGGCACAAAATTTGAGATTCAACAATAACTATAGGTGTTGGGTATTGGTTTTGAGCTGTCTGATGCAAGAAGTGGATTTGGATCTGACGGTGTGATGAGATAAAAGGGACTTCCAGAGTCCCGAGAGAGGGAGCTATCTAGAACCCCTAATGGGGAATGATAAAGGGAAGGGTGTTTCCAAATTCCCTCAGTTAGACAATACAGCCAAACCAGCTTGAATGGCTTGTTCTTTCTAAAATGCAATTTTTCTGGACTGGCAGAGTGTTGCAGTGAAGTTTTACACTTGACTTCTCTTAAATTTTTTTAAGCTTCTGTTCCTGATGGGTTTCCCTTGTGGATGCAGCGCTGGGTAAGACTGATTGAAGGGAGCTAAGCCCTTCCCCTGCAGGGCAGTGATCCGTTTTATCGGCTGAAGCTGCTCGGTGTCACTTCATCTTAGCAGGCACAGGCAGAGCAGATGGGCTGAGCCCTGCTCATCCTGCTGGTTGGCTGCTGAGCCACGGTGGTCCTGTCTGCCCCTTGTGCCATGGGCAGCTCACGTGGGCAGGGTGTGGGTACACATACAGCCTCTGCTTGCTGGGCTTGGACCATTACAGGGTCAGCACAGTAGCATGACCCTTCAGGATGTGGCTTTGGCTCATGGAGGACTCAGATATGGCCAGTGCCAGAGGGGAAGGATATCAAACTCTTGGGGCAGCTGAAGGCTGCTAGGTTGCTGGGTTTTTTTTCTTATTTTATGATATTCAGAGCTGCATTTGGACTCAGTGTTGACCTAAGAGGGGCAGTGCTTCACCACCATCATAAACCTACAGGTGCTTCATCTCCGAATGTTTCGCAGTTTGACTTGAAAAGGTCTGTGGCAACTGCTGTTCTGCTTCTAAGACTGTGACCATTTACCCAGGTCAGATCAGAGCAGTGTCACCATTAAGCCCATCTGAGATATGGAAACTGATTCATCACCAAGTTGTGTTTAAAGAAAAAACAACAAAAAAAAGTCTTTTTAGAATCCTGTGATTCCTTATAGGAAGGAAAGAAAAAACAAAATCCAAAAACTCAGCTCTAAAACTGAAAGATAAAAAATGGGAGTTATTAAATGCAGCCTCTGTTCCAGGAAACACCTGAGCTAGCAAATAAATGTAGTCCTGGAGGCTGTTCTGTGGAAAGTACTTCAGCATTTTTCTAATCACCTCATTTGCACAGAGGAGTAATCGCAGCTCTGGGAGGATGTGACCACCAGCAGCTTTTGAGGTGAAGTTCTGGGTGTGAATTGATTTGACATGCAAATACATACTTCAGTGGGATCATTTGCCTGATTGTTAGGGAATAATTTTCCTGTGACGTGTTGTAGATGCTTTGAGAAAGATTAGTGTCTGTTAGAGTAAGTGCTCTAAAACATATTGCTGTAAATTCAGCTGCTCAAGAAAAAATTCTTTATCTCCTTTTAAAACAGGAAATCCAATGACAAAGGTTTTGTTTAAAGTATAAGCTGATCTAAGAGGGGCTGAATGTTTGCGTTTTGGAAAAAATGTCAGCCTAAATGAATTTTGATGCTTTGTTTAAATATGATAGAAAAGTTACATATTGCAGTTTAAACCTTTTTGAAATGAGCTGTGGCGTAATCCTTTCTCTCCCCTTCCCTGTGCTTTTATTGTATCTGCACTTTTTTGATTCATAAATGTAAAGAAACTGAGAAATAGGATTTTTCTCAAATGTAAACAAAACCGTCCATGCCATAAAGGAGCTGTGCAGTTTTTCTGCAGTCAGTACTGCCAGTCAGCAATTGGAAAGGCCAACTTTATTTTTGTTTTGTTTTGTGTTTTTGCTTTGGTTGGTTGCAAGCCAGCGCTACAAAACGCTCGCAGGGCAGTGATATAAAATAACTCGCTCTTTTCGGTTGATTATAGTACTGCTGAGATATTTCTGTTGTAAGTTCTGGTGGAGTGCACTTGGTTTCTTTTGTTTCTGCCTGCAAGTTGTCATGGCAATCAGGCAGGCAGCTCACCAGCCCCTGAGGATGCTGATGTCAGCCTACAGCGAGTAACCTCGGGAGAGGGCTTGGGGTCACTGGGAGTCTCCCTGGGGACCTCTAGGAAACCTGATTGTACAGGTGCTCTTGGTGTGTTGTGGATTTTTTTTTTTTTCCCCCTTTGTTTGGCAAAGGAAAAATGCAAAAAAGTCGAGGGTGGAGTTCGCTGGTTTTCAGCACTCGGGACAGTGCTGGAAAAGGCTGTGCTTCACAGCCTGGCCTAGAGCTGCTAACAGGGAGTGAAGCTGTGCAAAGCTTCAAATAACAAGAGACAGTGGAAGTATTCTGGATAAATCAGGCAAAACAGATGCAGGTGGGGTCACTGCAGCTTTAGGTGCAGAGAGATGACAGCAGCTGATGGTGGTTTATCCATTTGTCAGCTGAGCAGCACTGCCTCCTTAGCCTGTTAATAAATGTATAAAGCTTGTTTGCAATGAGGAGCATAAAATGTTCACATGAATGGTTATCACAGATCAGCTGGCAAATGACAGCTCTTTAATGTCACTGCAATTTATTTGCTTGTGGCTGGGAATAGTCACCCCTCCCAACAAGTGCGATACACTGTGAGTACCAGAATGCTACAAAATGCACTTTGTGATTTTTAGTGATCCCAATGGTTCTAGCGAAGCATTTGAAGAACGAGTGCTGTGTAGTTGTGGTTACCACTTGGTTATGATGTTGAAGTAGTGACCTCAGCTTTATAGAAATGCAGGTTTCTCAGACAATGCATTGCTCTTGCCTGCTGTGAGGGAAATGTATCAGGACCCCACCAAGGCCAGGTCTGGAGGGATGTTTCTTCTTTGGGGGTGTTTGTTTGACTGGTTTAATTATGGCTAGGTTGTCTGGACTATAGTCCTGGTGGTTAAACTGGTGTCACAGATGTTAACCCTGGCTGCTTTGAAACCTGTAAACTAACAAAGCATGCTAAAAAACCAAAGCAATCCAAATTGTTGTCTAGAAACTGTGAGCCATTGTAGTGCTGGGTATTTGAATACATTTCTGTTGCTAGTAGTTATTTTTAAATAAATCCCACTGTGGTTAGTAGCTGGTATTTGTTACAAGATGGATTTTCTTGTAGTAAGGTATTGAATCTTATTCTGTATAAATAATGGAAAACGTGGGACAAATAACACGCTCTCAAAAGAATTTGAGACTCTCCTTAGCATTACAAAAACAAAACCAAACGAAACCCCCGGGAGCTGGCTTAACTGCAACAAAATATGTGAATGTTTGTACAACGAATGTGAAAATGGATGGAACAGATTTAGTGCAAGCTTCTAACTGTTAGCTATAAATATTGAAAAGGCAACTATATGTATTTTAAATAGTGAATAACTTAAGTGCCTCTTGTAATTATGGACTGCGCAGTCAGTAGGAGAGAGCTTTTGTGGTGAAACCATTTTGTTTGCATTTGGACATGCGACCAAAGATTGGATTTTTGACTACAGAACTTATGCTTTTGTGTTAAGCATTTAATTGTCTGACTTCTGAGAGTCTGGAAAGCAGAACAGAAATGCACAGCCCTACCCTGTAATTTCCTATGCTCATTAGCTTATGCGCTGACTTCTATGAGATGGCAGGCTTTAATTTCCCGTCTACCCTTTCCACTTTTAACCCCATCATACAGGATGCTTATAATCATGGATGTCTTGATTTCTTTGCTTTTTTCAGCTAAAAGCTTTATGACCAGCAGGGTATGTTGAAACCATTGTACTAATTTTGAGCTGGAGTTAAAGGTCTGTTCCTGTGGGGTGGGTCATTGAACTTTCCAACTCCACTTTATGCATTTGGGCAGGTTCTGCTGGCAAGATGGAAAACCAGCAACTGTTTATCTTATTAGATGTGAACCTCTGAGGCATTATGTGGAAGGGTTAGTAACCCAGTTTTCATTAGGGAAAAAAAATGTGCAAAAATAATAGTGAATGAAATTTTCTTTCAAGGGGAGCTTGTTTAAATCAAGTAATTCACAATCCAAGCAAAATATACTTGAAAGACAGGAAGGCTGACTTAAGTATCCTTTGAAACACCCGGTTTCTCCACATCAATTTTGTCACGATCCTGTAGCGTTTCTCCAGCCTCTGGATTTTAGAGGCAGCAATGCACCTGGAGGCTTTGCAGAAGCATGCTTTTTTTCTGTACTGGGGCAATTCCCAGTTAAGACAGACCGTGAAAATGAGAATTTTCCTTTAGGAGGTTTTGGACTTGTTCCTGATGAGCTTCACGTGTGGATGCTTCAGTTCCAGTTTGAAATTGCCTGCTCCTCCTGTTTCCAATCGGGCTTGAAAATCCCTTTCGTAACCCAGAACAAATGTCCTTCCTCACAGCAGAGCTAATAATAATCATTTTTGTGTGTCTGCAAGCCTGAGCAAGATCAATACAGTTCCTGTATTCCTTTCCCACTGCCTTGCCAAAGCAGAGGAAGCGAAGGCTCGTGCTTGGTTGCTGCCCTTCTGATGGAGGCTGCTTCCCAAGCTTAGTCATGCCTGGTTACTGAGGAGTAACGTTTTGTCATAGGTTTCCTGAAATGCAATACGTACTAGTTGAGACAAATTCATACAGGTTGAAGACAGCAAAATGTTTCAGAACTTTGGCCACAAGCAGGTTTGGCTAAAGTTCTAAAATTACTAATTTAACATTTGATGTCTCTAACAGACTTTAGAATTCAAAAGATGCCTTTCAGTCCCATTCACCCATTTTGAGTACAAATGAGAAGGCATTTGCTTTTAGAAACTCCTCTGTTCAAATCCCCTTCTCATTGTCTTGGAGAGCTGTGGTTTTGAGGTGAGCCAAGCTAAGGCCTGGAGCCTTTGTTAAGGGCAGGGCTGTGCTGGGCTGCCTGGGGCACTTTGCATCCTAGGTGGCACTTGGAAACTGAGTATATTAAGAATTAGGGGTTTTATTCTGTGTTCAGGCATAAACTANCCCCCCAGCTCAAAATAAGATCGGTGTAGCTGCAATTTAGTCACCTCATTCTGTATTGAATTGATAAATTGTCTTCTATAACGTTGGCTTCTTTTTGAAAGCTACACATCTCTATGTAGGATGTTGTACAGTCGTAGGAGTAACTTGCAGAAAACTGCTGTGATAGTGAAGTTAAAAAGAATAATTTAACTTACCTTAGCGTTATTAGTTTGGGTTATGTCAGGCTTTCCGTGTGGCAGCCCCCCCACTCCTGAACGTGAAGATCCTGGTGTGAGGAAAACAGTGTCAAATCTCTGTGCCACACGACAAATACTTCATGTTAATCTCTTCAGCAAATTGCTTCTGGTATGGCTCACTGATAAGTACACAAATACCTGGGCATGCTTCTGCACAGCAGCTATGAGAAAGCTGAATATTTTTCTGCTGTTGGGAAGTTGAAGGTAGAGTACTTCACCTGTGTATGGTGGGGGTTTTGGTATCAGAAGCACTGGATTGTTGTGTCATGGTGTAAGTCTGTGGTTTTTCTCCTGCTTTTGACGGTTTAATATTTGCAAGGCATGAGCTCACTCTGAGTAACATCTTGCCATACTGTTGGGTTTGGCTGGGTTAACCGAAGTCACTTCCACTCTGTCTGCCTGCCATTCCCTCAGAGGCTGTGGTCTCGGAGGGCAGGAAGCCTGTGTGTCTTCCTGAGCTGCTGCTCAGCCTGGCACAGACCTGTTGATGTGCATGGGTGCACGCTGCTGTGGGCACGGGTAAGCCTGGGGAGCGGCTGCAGTAATCCAGCCTGTTGCTTTTGGTGATACTGGCACTGCGTTGGCCCTGGAGCTGGTACAGGCAGCTGGACAGGCGGGTGCTGAATGAATGCCAGAGGGGCAAAACTTAATCAAATGCTTGGAAATAGGTACCTGAATGGCTGAAGGTCAGATGATTTCAGGTCCTGGATGCAAAGGGAGAAAGACAGGATCCTGCAGCTACAAGAAAAGAAGAAAGGCACAATGTTGGTTTTGATTACAGCTTAATTTGTCAGTCAGAGGAAAACCTGCTCTTGTTAGTATATGACTTGAGTTAAAATGCTTGAAGAAAAAAGGAAGTTTCTGCTTCAAACTACAACAACTGTTCAGTCAGCCACATGTTAACTACCAGTGCCCTGCTCGCTGCTGGCCATTTCACAGTGGGCATAAGCTGCCAGAATGCTGTCAGGTACCACCTCCATCTCCCCAGCAACCTCATGCAGCGCTCCGCCATGCTGCTGGAGTCCCTCATGGTGACATCTTGAGTGGGGCAGGGCTGGGAGTTCCCATTTTCCCAACACTGAAACGGCTCTGGAGGTGCCTGGAGGTGTGAGCAGGGTGCAGCCACCTGTCCCCAAGTCACCACCTCCACTCATCACCTGCATGCCAGCCTCATGCTTCTGGCTGCCTCCGTCTGAGCGAGAGGATGAAGCAATCTGGCAAAGGCCAGCCTCTTGGAAACCATCCTCGAGTCAGTAGGTGGATAGTTCTGAGCCTGAGGTGAATATCAGGTGCTTTGAGAAGCAACTTACTTCACTCCGATATGGTGAATTAAGGAATTTTGTGTTTTGTTCTTACCCTTTGATTTAAAATGGAATGAAGAGTAGGCTGAAAGCTTCCTGTGCTCACTTGCTGTGCTTGCACAGAAAGGAGCGACGTTCTCGCTATCGGAGCAGTGAATTTCTCAGAGCAGAATTTGGCTTTTTGACTGTGGCAATGATGGTGAATAGTTGATTGAGGTTGGTAGCTTCACATTTTAATGCAAAGCAGCACTGAAACCAGTGTAAGCCCCAAATTTTTCGGGAGGAATACGTTTTTCAGTCACAACTAGTGAATTTTGACATATACATATCGCCTTACTACAGTGAACGTTTTTTAAGCTAGAAAGAATTTGGAGCCAACTTCTAGGTTTTGGCTTGCATAACTGACATTGCATTTCTTTCAAGCATATTGGCAATATCTATAAGTACACATATGCAGATTTTTATTATAAATGAGAGCAAAGGTAGAGTTGCAGACTGTTTTACGGTTCTAATTGAAGCTGAGCTATGTTAAATCTTGAGTCTCCCTGTTTTCTTCCAAAGCCCAGTCAGAACTTTAAACTGAGCCAGCTGACACCACTGAAACAAATCAAGAAATAACAGTGAATTGAATTTCAGACTGCTCCACGTACAGCAACCAAGCATACAACTTTGGCTGTACCACAAATTTAAGTGCAGATTCGATTTCAGTCTTTTAGCCCGCTTCTTCATTTAAAGAAGAAAAATGCTTTAAAAACTGTGCCATTTTGTGCTTTGCATTAACTTAATTTCTGCTGTTGGAGTTTCCATTGATGTTCTTCTTCAAACTGTTGTCAAAATCTTTGTGTAGACCATAATTCTTGCAGTAAGGTCAGCAGTCTTTGCAGTGTTGCAGTCATTGTTTCACGTGGATAATGTCAGAAAGCGTAAGGAAAGCGGTTTCTGAACTCTTTTGTATAAATAGCCCTTGCTGTAGCAGGGTGTTTAAGCAGTTAAGGCTAGCCTTGCTCCTTCTAACTTTAAAAGCTGTTATAAATTATTGGTTATTTCTTGAAATAAAAGGAGGAACTGCGTGCAGTTGCAGTTTCTGAACTTCTGGTGGCTCCGTCTGCCACCGTGTGGTGGGATGGGTGCATGGATAGGAACAAAACGCATTGCCTTGCTGCCTTCTGTGTACTTGTCTATGCTCTCTAAATCATGACTGCTCAAAGTAATTTTCAGGACCACAGCGTGCTACCAACAATATTCAAGTTGCAACGTGGCTGAACTTAATTGCTGCTATTAAGGTTTTGCTCAATGATCCTGCTTAAACGTAAAGACAGGTTGTGTTCTTCTTGAGCAAAGTTCTTTTCCTGCGAATTTTGAGTTTTTTCGCTTTTTGTCAATTTGTCTATGCTATCAAACTGAAAACTTTCATAATTTTGTGTGTGTGTGTGGTTTTTTTGAGGGAGTGGAGGAGGCAGGAAGAGGGGGGAAGGTAGTTGTTAGTTTGCCATTGTTTCAAGTGTTCAGGTTCTACTTAGGAGACTTGGTGCAAGTATTTCTGAAGGACTCTTGCATTCCCTTAACTCACTTTTAATTAAAAAGTTCAAACAACTGTTAAACATCCATGTTTGCTAAGTAAACGAAGCATAGCTTTTTCAGAGATAAGTAGAAAACTGAGGTGACTAATGATAATAGCTTATTAGTCTACTGATTATTTTTTCAAACATCTTTCCTACTTTTTAAAGCTGCAGCCTGAATGGAAGTGTACAGTGCCTGCTGTGCTTTTGGTCAGCTTTGCTGTGGGATGTGTTTGTCTTGCAGAGTTATGGGGAACTCAATGAGTGAATTCTTCCTGGAATGTTACTCGAATTTCAGTGCTCAGCTCTTGGTGCTAGAGGGAGCTGTTTCCTGCCGGATGCCATCTGGAAGGGAGCAGCCCGAGGACGGGCTCTGGCACTTGCCAGGAGCGGCTGATCCAGCGCTGGTGCACATCCGCTGCAGTGCTATGACAGGAAGACAAGATGTCCATGGATCCCTTTGACCACACACAGATCTAAAAGCCCCACAAGTCAGCTTCTTTAGTGGTTCTTCTGTTGGTCCCTGAATCCTTCACTGCATGTAAAACCCGTGCCACTAAAGGGAAACCCCAGTGCCAGCCCTGAGGGCAAAGAATTATTCTCCTTGTCTTCTGTGCCTGCCTGTTATTGGGCAGGCTTGCTGAAAATGACACAGTCCAGAATTAGAGCCTTCTGACCAGGCTCTTGCCCATGGTGATGGGTTATGCGGAGGTGTGATCTCCTCACAGCTCCCCACAAGTGTAGGCCTCTGAGGAACCTGTGCCTCCCCCCGAGCCTGTCTGCAAGTGAGCAGCAGGCATGAACTTCTGCGTGCTTTTATTAGTGTACAAAGAAAAAAAACCTGCAAGTGACTGCTGTATTTTTCTTCTCAAAGCCATATGTGCGAGGTCCCTCCATCCCAGCCCGTGCATAATTGTTTTTGTCCTTGATGCATCCTCTGCTCCTCACAGGAGGACCGGAGCCAGAGGACACGGGAACAGAAGGACCAGAATAGAAGTGAAAGCCAAGTTTTGGCTTGGGCATTTCCCCCACTTTCTCAAACTGAGTATTTCCTTTCTATTCAGTATGAGGAGAAAAACCACGTTGTTTTAGATACTGAAGGAAAGACATGTATTTATTCTCAACCACTGACTCTACCTCATGATATCTTTTTTGACCTGTAGCACGGTTTAAGTACATTAACATTTGTACAATAATATATTTAACTAGAACTTATTTTAACTTCTCTCACTGAAATTTAACTTCTCTTTGAGACTTCAGTACTAAAGCCTCTCTCCAAATACCATATTCTTTCACAGTATCTGTAAAATGTATTTCACCTTCAATTTTAAATAAAGTTTTCCCAGTGACTAAGTATTTCACAAATGAATAGCTTTGACATTTTCTATTACTTGGAGCCGTATCCTTACAGTGAGTTATGAAAGTACTGGTGTTAGTTAGTTTTCAGCTTTCCATCAGCTTCAGCTAGTGGTTGTGAGCAATGGCTTTGATTTTCAATGAATTGTGGATAATACGTTGTCCCTTAACCAACCCCTTTAAAAAATGGATGCTGAAACTGTATCAAATCCATGAGCCAAGGTGAAATCATCATAGAGGTTGTGGGCTGAACTGAAACTTTCTGAAGTGCTGTAGTGGTATAATATTAGCAGAGCTTCTAGACTGACATTAACGTTTCCGTAGTTGTGTCTTGGGAAGTTTTAGTCTTGGATGTTGCTGTATATCAGAGGTTCACAATCATTGAACATAGATGGAATTCATAATTTATCGTGTAACTACCATTTTAGCAATTTTTTTAGTTATGCCAATAATTTTCTGTTTGTGCTACCTTTTTTCTCACTTAAGCTTGTGGCTTAGTTTCCATCTGAAGCTATTTTACAAGCATTTATTTAAGGTGGGTTATTTTGACAGTTTATACTGTTTTATACTTTTTCTTTTCCCCTGCACACGAAAGGACTATTTTTCCTGTGAGCTTGCTTTATGGAATTAGTGAAGGGTTTTGGATACCCTGGCATTGGGAACCAGGACTGCAATGTAGCTCCCTGGAATTCTGGAGTAGGCTTGTTTACTGAATGTAAATAATGACAACAAAAGCAGAAAGGTTTTCTGTGTTTAAGTTTCACGTTGTGGGCGTAACATCATCCTTCCCTGTGTCAGTTTCCAAAGGGGAATCAAAGGTTTTCATGCAGCTTTAATCGCCTGTAAAGGTGTTATTTCCAATATCCACGTGGCCTGGAATAGGAGAGCTCTGGATGCTTTATAAAAGCAATAGTTTAACAGCTTGTACCAAGTCGAGAATTCTAATAATGTTTTCCATCTGTTTGTAGGATTTGGAGATTGTCTATTCCTATTTGCATGGAATGGAAGCCTTGTCTAACCTGAGAGAACATCAGCTAAGGTATGATACTTTATCAACACTACTGTTTATGCATTGATAAGATTACACAGTTGTGTAAAAATATGCATTTCTTACAGACAAGATAATCTTCTATTCGAGGTTTTTTCATTTAAAGCATGGAAATAGCATTTTAGCAAGTGTTTGTCACTTGCATTTGACCCTCATATCAAAAAAAAAAAAAAAAAAGGAGCCAAAAAGTTGGCTGCCAACATTTTTATGTTTTCATTTTATTAAAACAGAATTCCATGACTTGTGTGAAGGAGATCATAATTTATATCAGACTTCTTAAAAAACTTTTTAACTTGCATGGGAGGAGTTAAAATCAGGGTTGACTATAGTCAAGAAATTGTAATGTTTCTACTTGAGAACATTTTCAGCTGATTATGACTTCGTCAATGCTTTAAACTCTTCTGTCTGAAATGTCTTCTGTCCTGGTTATGAACCCAGCCCTGAATGCCTTTAGAAAGGCCAAATAGAAATAATTTCTGCTTCTGACAGCATGGAGCGTTGTGCTGCTCGCTGTTCTCTGCTCTTCAACAAATAACGAAGTCTCCAAATCTTATGTCATCATCAGTGCCTGGACAGCTAATGATTTTGTACTGGAGACACTCACTCTACTTTTGACGGTAATTTTTGACAGACGTGCTGCTGTGGTTATTCTTGTTTCTTAATGAGGCTTCATACTTGAACTTTTCCAGTAAAGAAGAAAATGGAGGAGAAAGATGTGACAGTCTTGAAGGGTCTATGGGAAGTGGTATGGGAGAGTATCCGAAGCCAGTCTTCTCCCTGGAATGGCAAGAGTGTAGAGCTGGGCAGAGGACAAGTGCAATTTGATTTGGTTTGCCTCTGTTACCAAAATTTAAAGCTGAATTTTCCTACTGCTCTAGGAATGTTTTTTACATTTCTTATTGATTTCACTTGCAGGTGACATACAATTTAGAGCATAATCCTCATTATTACTGATTTAAAGGAAAGAATTTAACAGATTCTTAGTCCTCATTGCGGATTAAATTTAAACTTGTGTACTTTACAGTAAGGTATTGTACGAATGCATGTCATGACAGCAGACATGACAACATTATTTAGAAACAAAAATTTCCATTACAACCAGTGTAAAAATGCTGCTTTTTTTGGGCCATAAAATGAAATTTTTTCTAGCAATAGCTATTCAATTCTCAAGAGAAGTGATGATTTGAAGTTATATGCCATAACTGAAATAAGCCAGCTTTTTTTTTTTTTAAACAGTCAATTCTATTTCATCATTTCTGAAATATTTAAAGCCTTAAGATAATATACATTAATGCACTAATAAAGCAAAGGAATGGTGGTTTAGGAACTGTACACTGCTGCTGTGTGCCATACCTTCTATTCAAAAGCTGGCTGCATAAACTTTTTGCATTTTTGAATTGTCCTAACAATTACTTTTGTAGGTTTTCATGTGTGTATATCTATCTGCTCCTTTTGATTTCTGTTAGGGTGTGTTTTTTTCAGACTTTCAGGCTAGAAGTGCTTTACATACATGTATAAATTCCAGTCCTGAACAGAAGTCAGTACATAGTCCAAATCATTTCTGTAATGTACTCGTCATGAAAGCAGCCTGTTACTGGGGTTCCGCTTTGGTTTGCGCTTGCTTTTATGCTGAAGTTTTAGACAAATGGTGCTACCTGTGCAAATGATACTTGGTCAAAAACTACTAATAAATGTCATCAGATTTCTTTGCTTCATAAAGCATTTTAATAGAGTAATTTAATTAAAAACTTCCAGATGAACTTTTTTTTTAAAGGCTTGTTTATTTGATTTTAAGTCATTGGTACAGTTGTCTTCATGCAAACATCTTGCTACCAACTCAGGCTTCTAAGGGTATTTGGCCATCAGTTTGCAGCTAGTAGGTACAAAAAGAAGGCCAGCATATCCCCTGTATGCTCTATGAGGAAAGAAGTTAAATCACTGTTTTGCATCCTGAGGTTTGCCACATCTGAAGATGCTGAAGCAATTTTGACTTGATTAATGCTGTTCTAATTTCTGGTCTCTTGCTTCATCATTCTGTCAGAATCTGCATTCCCAAGCCAGTGTTCTGTAATTGTGAGAAAATAAAAGTGGCATTTTCTTTCTCCCAGTGTGCTCAAGCCACATTTTGCAATGTGAATGTTAACTTCGAAGTAGACTGTATAATTACTTCTACTTTGGAAGGAGGCCATGATCACATTCAGTAAAGTATTTTGTGTTATGCTATAATATGCAAGTCTTGTGGAATATTGAGTTTTGCAGAGCTGGAGTTGAACTGATGTTAACTTGTTTACAGAGATCAAAGTGTGCACATATGGTTGCATGGTGTGTTGATTTGTGCTTTTTGGCTTCCTGTGCAGAATGAGGTTCTTGCTGAGGAATGTGTGGAACTTGGGCTATAGCTTTCCCAGCACAGTACATTCCTAGAAGAGAGCTTCTGTTTACAGTGCCATACATGGAAAAGGCTGGAATCTCTTCAGGGACAAAAAAGCTTTTATAGCTTCCTTTAGGATACAACATTTCTTGGAGCTGTGGGATACCACAGAAACTTGAGATGCATTAAAATTTCTGCATTAAATGTAGCCTTTAACAGTGAGTAACTTACCTTATAGTTTGCTGATGATCTCATCTTGGATTTATTAAGCGTGTTTAGGAGCTGGACAAACTCACATTTGAGTGAAAATTAAACACCGCTATTGATGCGACCTAAGTAAATTTTTTAAATATTTGAGGAAATAGTGTAATTTTTAATATTCAGTAACTATAACTTCTAATTATTTCTGTTTAACACAAGAATTGAAGAATTGTCTACCTTCTGCACAAGGCATTTTCTCCCCTATTACCATCATAATAACGGTACCAAACTGCTACAAAACACAGACACAGCCAGTCATGAACTTGCGTGACTTTGTCAAGAATGTACTTCCTTTCCTTCGTGTTCGTATGGGAACAAAACCTGCTTGTTAAAGTGATTCCGTTTCCTATAACTCCTACTCTTGGATGGCCGGTTGCCCAGAATCTTTTCAGACCAGTAGCACACAGATTATCCAGCATGTTCCTTGAGCAGTATCTTTATTTTAAAAATCTGATAGCTAGCAATGATTTTTCCATTCCTTTTCTTCTGGTGTCTTGTCACCAGTAGCCTCACATCCGCTCCCAATGTCCCTCTCAAAGCAGAGGACCCAAGGGAGAAGGTGAGGGACTCAGCGGTGGGAGCAGACAGTAGCTATTCAGTGTCTCTATGGTTTTGGCAGGACTTCATTCTAGGGTGGGAAACGGTGTTAGGAAAAGAGGAAACTGTGGTTCAAAAGCTTCTTGCTGTGCAAGGAGGACAGAAGATTTTCTTCATTGGCAGAAGGTTGTATACAGTACACAAGACTTATTTATATACAATGCAGAAGTTGTTTATAAGAAAAGTTTTCAAAGATGTGTGGGTGAACGGCCATAGTAATAAAACTTGATTTTTTGAGCAAACAGAATTAAGATCTCAATACTCTATGAAATGTTTGTTGTCAATGTACCACTAGAAGCCTGCCGCTTATTGAGAGAAGAAGCATTATTTTTTAGTGAGCAGACCTAATGAAATAAAATCCTGAAAGAGATGAGGGTGAAGGTAACTTTAGTAGCCTATTGGCTATAGAAATGAATATATCAGGAAGCTATGGGAAATGATGATAAGGAGCCTTTCAAATGTCACACCAAACCCAGACCAACTCGTCAAAGACTTCTTTGAGACTTCTTGCCTGAACAAGAAGCCGTGAACATATGATGTAAATCACTGTGATAGTCAGGCATTGGTATGCTGAGGTTCTTATGACAAGGAATGAGAATTTCTTTCCTAAATATAGTTCCTCATTTGAATATTTGCATGAGCCTCTTAAGCAAATCTCTGTATGGCTGTCTGTCAAACTGTCCGGGTGTTTGCAGGCTGCTTCAGTGCCCAGGATGTCCAAGGGAGGCGATGGGGTGGGTTTTGTTTCCTTCCCACCTGCAATAATTTGCTGCACCCATTTCCTTAAGACAATAGACAGAAATGGTATGTTGATTTCTCCCCCTCCTCTCTCCACTAAGTTAAAGTTGCATTTCCTAATGTGTGGTAAGTTGTATTATAGTTGCTCTCTGTTACACATTCATTATTTGTCTGACAAATGTGGCAGAAGTTTTAATCCTTCTCTCTAGACAGGGGATTTTCCTGCAGGAAACTCTCTGCTTTGAGCCCTCTGGGATTTCAGCATTAAAAGCTCCTGGCAATTTTTAAATCGAGTCATTGAATTCTTGCAAAATGAGA
Organism: Penelope pileata; assembly: GCA_013396635.1. Lineage (NCBI taxonomy): Eukaryota > Metazoa > Chordata > Aves > Galliformes > Cracidae > Penelope > Penelope pileata. The sequence goes on along the minus strand of WBMW01003428.1, from coordinate 380,050 downwards.
AGCATCAATTTACCATGCAGCACAAATTCTCACATCATCTATTGGGTTCAAATGTGAATTAATGCAATGTGATCTTCAGTTTAAAAATAAAATGTAAAAAAAAAAGGCAGTTTTTATATCATGGTTTCCTCAAGTATTATGTCTTGTGAATTTCTATGAATTTCTAAAGATCTGAAATGTTTCCTCATCAAGCAACTTAGTTTTATCAGATCACTTTATAAAATGAGATCAGTACCGTTTTACTCATTTTATAGACTTTTTTTTATAGGAGCAATTACATCTAATATCTTAAGTCAAATCTGATCTTGGATAGACTAATGCTTAGACTTAACAATTTACTCTCCTAAATTAAAATCAGCTTAGCTATAAATTGATCTTTAGTTTCTGTGAGGGCTGGAGGCAAATGTGAAAATGCTGACTAACTTCAGAAAGTGAAGGCTTTTGTGACACTGATATGAATCGTAATTAAAAATGACTTTTTTCTCTTTCAGACTGATGTGTGAAACTGTTAGATATGAAAGGCATGAAGCAAATGAAGTTCTGTACTAGTAAGTGTTTCTTCTTCCTTTCATATGATGTTAGTTCTAATTATAGTCTAATTATATTCTAATTGATTCATTCTAGAGTGCGTTAAGGACAACGTTTAATGCCAGCTCCCTCACCCAGTGCGCAGTCTGTAAACACAAATAAGCCATTTCATTTTCATCAAGCAGTCAAGAAATTTACTGGTAGTGGGGAGAGAGCTAGTGCTGACTCTTGCTTGGTGAAATGTATTGTACTAATTTTTGTAACCAGTGAGATTATATGGAACTAGGGGATGTGGGATGTCATCTTATTAGAATAAATTGTCATATGGTTTTGCTTCAATTTTGTCGAAGTAGTAGTGACCAGCTTCTTGTGCCAGAGATGCCAAATCAATAAATCCAATGTGGCTTCTAATAAACAGGGTTATGATCAAGTGTCGTAACAGATTTACAGTAGAAATCTGAGAGCTGTGGTTCCTTCATTTATGCAAGCAACTTTTTGAAACAATAGGTTTATCAGATTTTCACTTGTGGCTAATTCAGGCTCTAAATGAAGATTTGCTGGATGGTTGTTTGATATCATTTGAACATTGATGTGTGCTAATAATGTACGTGTATGCCTTCTTTTATGCATATGTTTTTCTTTTTTTTTTCCTACTGTTGTGAGGGAGATTTGATTGAACAAATTGTAATGCTGAGCCTTGGCTATACCATAAGGTTGAGTGAACTTCTACTAAAACACAAATGGGTTAGGTATGGAAAATGCTTCAGGTCAGAATCCATTGGCAGGTAGATTATTCTGTAATCAGCCCAGTATAATCTTGATAATTTGACAAATTAGTTTGCTAGGTACTACTGTGCTGGTTGTTTTGTCCTTTTGTAGGCAGTTGGGTTTTGTGTACATCATGTGTCATAGTGTGTTTAGTTCCAATATCTTGCCTCGTTCTAACTGTTCGTTTATATTTTAAGTATGTGATGAATTAATCAAGGTTACTACTTTAGAAAATCAAAGCAGGGAAAAATAAACAGGAAATACATGTCTAAGAAAATGTAATCAGTAAATAGAAAATAGTGAAATCTGGGTTAACTAGAACTGCTTTTTACCATTCCTTTGCATTGATTTACATTGTCACTACTTCGTGTGACTTCATCTTCACTTCATTTATTTTGCCTGCCTTTCCTATTTACTCACTTGTTGACATTTTTTCCCCATGATTTATTCAGTAGATTTAACAGGCAGTTTGACAGTTTCTGGATATAGATGCTAATGCAAAGTGTGCTTGCTCTTTAGTATTTCACATCTCTGATTTAATGTTTAATAGGCTAAACCTGAAAGAAAACACCTGAATGATTTTATCAAAATTCTTCCATGTTTTTAAGTCCTAAGGGCATGTGTGTGTATATATACACATACACGCTTGCATAAGTCATCTTATAATGTCATCAGTTGTAGGTTTGTATTTTATTTTAATGGTCAATTTGAGATCGATTTAGTGAGAAAATTCCTCAGAACTTGCAATCTAATTTGAATATTCTGCTTTTAACATAATAAACGTGGAGAGAGGCATGTTTGCTTCATAAATTCAACATATATCCAGGGAGATGCGTTCTTCTAAGCAGAATTCAATTTTATGATGTACGTGTTTTGAAAAATTATTACAGTACTGCAGGGGATGAGCAATATGGTAGAGGTTAGAATGAATGCAATTGGTGATAGGCTTTAGGAAATGAACTCGGAGCATACAACCTGGTCATTGGTCATGTGCATTGAACGTGCCAGAACTCTTCACTCAGAGTTTTTATGTTGGTCATGAAGGCTATGTTTGTTCTTGTTGTTTGCCTTTTTTTAATTGAACTTGAAATGTAAGTTAGCTTTTTTCTCTGTCAATGATATGATTTGCATTAAAATTTGAAATCGGGTGCTAATCTTCTGTGTTCATTAGAAAAATCTATTAAAATAGCTGCAACTGTTGGAGCTGTTAATTGACCTGTGTGTGTGGCTTCCCTGAGGCACAGCTTAATGTCTCAGTGAGAATAAGCTAAATCCTTATCCCTAAACGCTAACGTGACAACTAATAATGTTGCTCTGTTTATTTGATCAAATTTCATTCACGGTTAAAATTCTGTTTGTGTTGTCAGCTGCATTTATAGAAAGGTAAATTTCTGTTGCATATGTGCAGAGCTGTAAATAAGTATCTGCATCCAGAATCAACACAGTAAACTTTTTATCCTCCATTTTTTTTAAAGTGGTTAACGTTCTAAGTGTCTCTGTCAAATTTTTTTTAATGACCAAAGGGATAAAATGGAGCACATTGTTTAAAATTGTCTTATCTGCATTTTCTTTACTGTCAGTGGGTGTGCATGGTAGTGACAAATTCTCAAACCCTACGGCCATATTCCTGCTGAAATGGAAACTGGGTTATTAAAAGTGGCAGTTCAGCTCGAGTTACTCTTCATTTGCCAGTCATCCTACTACTTTCACTTGATGGGAAGTTAATAATAATAAAGATAAAAGGGCTTAAAACCTTCAAGGCAAAATTTCAGAATTGAGATTTTACTTGACACCCATACCTGGCTTTTTTATCTGCTTTCTTTATTCAAATCTATTTAAAATCCCATTTAAAAATACTTAGTTTGGTCATTTGATAAATATTTTATGGGTAGGTCAAATTAAAAAAAAAAGTTTTTTTCAAAACTGCGTAACAGTTAACACTTTTCATTTCCAAAAGTAAGGTTCTAATTAACACTTCATTTGGAAACCAAGATTTTAGCAGATTCCGAGATGGTGCATATACCTCTTGACAACAAACAAAATTTTTAGGGTCAAAATTTGAGTGTTGGCTATGATGGTAGAGAGGAATCTTTGGCGATAAGTGTTTTGCTTCTGAGCTTTTAACGACTATGCTTCCAGTAGGAGAAGTAGCATTTTTTTCCCCTCCTTAGTCATACAGTGGATTTGGTTTTCAGTTGTGCTGTTAAATACTTCTGTATGTATTTGAATGTATCCCATTTGCTTGAGCATCCTCACAAGTCCTGCATGAGGTGTCCCCTGTATACAACTGTTCTTCCAATTTATTGCTGTAACTAAAAGTCAAGACCATTTGAAAAAATAACTTGTAAGAAGCTCCTGTTTCAGAGGAAACAAAATCATTGCCATACCTAAAGATATGTTGCAAAATTGTGCAAAATTTTCAGGTATATGTTACAGGAGGACTAGACTGAGTGCATGAATGCCTGAGCATAGATGTTCTTGGATATCTAGATCAGTGGTTGGCTTGCTCCTACTGTAAGGGAAGTGCATCTTTAAGCTTCCCTTATTTATTTTTTTTCTTGAAGATATCTGACTGGCAGGAAACATTTAAATTTTGATGAACTGCTGTCCAAAGTCATTCAATAACAAAACTCCCTGTGTTTCAGAAATGCCATGCTGTAGCACGGCATGATTTTTATTCTCATTCCCTTTGGCTTCTGTGCAGTTGAGCCTGGAACTAACTTAGCTGCTGTTTATAACAGCAATGTGAGTTTCTAAATTTCTGGCTGGGATGACTTTGGTGTGTTAGCAGTTGGTGTAGCCCAGTTATATTTTCTTGCTCTTGCCCGTATTCCCTGGTTGTCAAACACCCATGGGTACTGATCACTTGTGCTAATTTTGTAGAGCTTCTATTAGCAAAGCTGCTAGTTGTTTGGATATTTGAGTTGATGAGCGGAGTTTTAACCTGTGATAATAAAACTTGAAAAATTAATTATGGAGAGGGGGAAGGGGGAAAAGAGTACAAGAACTGGAGAAGGCTGTGAAAAGCACGAGGAAACATAACGTCAATTTTTGATTTATTTCTGGATGTTTTTGTATTTAGAAACAAATTCTCAGGTCTAGTTGCTGTAATATCAGCTTCCAGTCTTAGGCAAGTTTTCCAAATTGTACCATTTCTGAATGAATCTCTGTAGCAAATCCCAAGAGCCCAAGCCCTTGTTTTGGACTCGCTGGGGGGAGTTTTGCAGCGCTGGCTGGGCCTGGTTGGTGAAGCCTGAAGTGAAGTCTGGAAATGCAGTTCAAGAGCACTGTGTTTTGGTAGCTGCTAAAATACTTAGAATTTTCTTAGATAAAGATATTGATGTCTTTGATTAGTTAGAGAAGAAAAACACTGGATAATGTCAGCGTTGGACAGTTCGGGGGCAAATTGTAGCATCTGATTGCTCTCAGGCACTGGGAAGAAGGCCTCAGCAACTGGAGGGCACCTGACAGAGCTTCCTCAGCACAGATGGGGCATGGCACACCCACCTGAGGGAGAATTTTGGGCATTTTGTAAAGTGTCTGGGTGTATCTTAGCCCGGCTGCGAAACTGTAGTTTTCTGTGCAGCTGTAGGTCTCTGTAACTACCACTCATTCTCTGTGCAAGGTCACATGAGGAATGGACCTGTGAGGGTTCTTCAAGATTGACTCAGGTTCCCAGTCTTCCAGTCCTACAATAAAACTGCTGTTGAGCCAAAAGATGCTGAAGCGACTGTGCAGTTATGCAGAACCTGACTTAATTGTGCAGTGAGGTATGAAAAGATGGGCTAAAAGCTTGTTCTTCAGTTATTGGTGCATGATCTTTAAACAGGACAGCTCTGCAGAGACCGCCTCGCTGCAACTGTCTGCTCACACGTGTTCTGTACATGATCGAGAAGGTTTACAATGATGAGATCTTAAAAGGTATTCTCTATAAATATGATCTAATATACATGTTATAATTTAAAATCTACAACGTTACAGAAACGAACCGAGAGGAGTGTGTAGGGCTCAAGCTGACGTTTGCATTAGTGATAGTCTGGGCTGTCAGTCATTTTGATTCTCTTAAATTCTTTATTTCTTTACATTTAACCAGAATTTTTGATCTCCAACAGGATGTGCCTGTTTGTGGAGACTTGGGTCGTGTTTCTGCTTTGACTGCTTTTGTTTTAAAAAGCTCTGAATGAACAGTACATTAAGAATGTGCCTGGTTGAGGACTCTTTCTGGATCAGCATCCTAATTCTCGGGTAGACCTCTCCACGCAATAAATATTCATTCTTCTTGTGCATCTGTAGGTTTCTGTGGAAGTCATGCTGCAGTTTATTCAATAATGCAAAAAACTGCTGCAGCAGGGTTGGTCTCTCTTTTTTTTTAAATTATTATTTCAAGTATTCCTAAAGGTACATTATAACTTCTGATCATCAGGCAATTGCCCAAGTTGTATTGGGATCCTGCCAGTTCTGCACTGCAGTTAATCAGGATCCTGAATTTATACATCTTGTTGTGGATATGTTTTCTGTGGGGAATTTCTTAGGCAATGTATATCATTAAAACAAATAAATTCAAGGACTTGGCAGTTGGCTGTGTATAAGCAGACACTGAATCAAGGCTTCTTAATAGCGTCAGTGATCGATGTTACAGTCTGTTGGCTTTGCATAGTCAGTTCTGGTTTTGTGTTATTGTTTGACCTGATTTTGAGACTTCATTAAGACTAAATTAAGGTTTTGGAAGGGATTTTAATTTTCAGCTTGCTTACTGTATATGTTTCACTAAAGGCTATCAAGCTTTTATTGCTGCTGAAATTTTGAGATTAAAAGCCTTGATTTATTCATTTATTTTGAGAGAAATGGTGAGCATATAAAATTTGAGAGCAGCATTGTCTGGCTGGAAGGCCACAGAATACTCTGGATGCAAGATCATACTATTTCACTGCTACTGTCATCATTTTTCTAATGATTTAAGATGCCGTAATTTTCCTGTACTGAATTTCTCTTCTCTGATATCAAAGACTAATTCACTGTACAAGTTTGATGCCAGGATTTCAGTGACAATAGTTCAATTAGCTAGCATATATACACAGTTGCCTCATGTGCTTAGTGATTGCCTGTGTAATCAGCTAAGCCTATATCAGGCTGGCACCTGCTAATGACGTTACAATAGCAAGGTTTGACAGAATTTTCTGTTTCATTTTACTGATATTTTATTAAAGAAGGAAATGCAAATAAATGAAATACTCTAAAGAAAACCATGCTCCTCATAATTTGTTTTCATATACACTGAGGAGTTGCTTCCTGTGGCTGAATGCTTCATTTATTCTTTGTTTCCCACTCTAGCTACCACGAGACGAGGCACCAGTTTTCATCTAATGCCCATTAATAAAAGATAACATTGGACATCAGTTGAAAGATTCACTTTAGATGCTTGTTTAGCGAAAATTAGAAGCTCTAATTTCAGTTAACACTTCTATCACCGGATATGTTTTGACGTTTTTCTGATATTTAGGGTAAAGATAAGGCATATAAACATAGCTTTAATGTGTTCATCTGAATTAAAAAAAGAACAAAAGTGTTTGGAAATGTGAGGCTGATGCATTCAGTACCCAAAGTGTTTTACTTCTGTGTTTGGGATATACCCGTTAATGTCATAAAGCATATCTAAAATGCTGTGGCAGGTTGCAGGTAGCTCCTTAGCTAGCTGGTTAACGAAGGCTATAGACAGTGCTGACAATGAGTAAATGGTTTTCTGATTGTTCTGAGTATTGCAATAAAAGAGTGCTAGTGGGCAGGCTCTCGGGGCAAAGAGATGTCTACCTGAGAGAACTGTTAAACTTAAAGATGTCTTTGACATCCCAGGCCACTTCAGGGCTAATGTCTAATTGTGGCGATGGTTGTTCAATTAAACCTACGCTTCACTACGTATAGCTTTCAGCATACAGAGGATAGCCCAGATGAGCAGAGAGAAACAGACAGATTAATCTGCTGAAACAATATCCTGTGGACCATAAGCCTGCAGAACAATGTTCTTCCTAATTTCTTCTTATGTAGCACTTACATGCCTGAAGGAGGTCCCAGTTCTGACAAGTCAAATTTCCTCTGTTTCTCAAGTGGAGGCTTGGGATTATGAGCAGCGTCTGTTCTGAATTGCTTCACGTTTACATTCTGAAATGTATTCAGCTTTCGTATTGAGTATGAATTCGTAAAAATGTGATCTGCTAGGTACATCTTGGCTTGAGATACAACTTCTTTTATCAAAACAAGTACATAAATTATAGGAGTGGTACTATATACATTTTAAGTACAAGTCTTGAATACTTTAGCGGTTGAAATTTTAGTGATCCATGAAGAGAATAATTTAAAGTAGGTCTTTCACAACCAAGAAAATGTTCTTCCAATTTCATGACTTTTTTTTTTCCTCTAAGAAAAATACAGGACCATACCTCTGAATTAGAAAGTAAGTTTGGATGCTGCTGTTTGATTTAGTGGTCCTTCTGGTGTTGGACAGAATATCCAGTTGAAGGGACAACATCGCTTCTGTTGTTGGGGCTCAGGGTAGGGACATCTGCTGTAAAAGGAATATTAAGCAGTAATTATATGGAATCAGTTCCCATGCTTGCTTATGTTGAAACCTGTGTACTACTTAGCTTTTTTTTTTTTTTTTTTAAACAGTTTTAAAGGGGTTACCTGAGGAACATGACAAGAAGTTGGTTGAGGCAGCAAAACCTTCTGTTTAGCATATGCTTTCCAAGTCCAGGTGCTGAACATGATCACCAAAGTGATGACTCACATGGCAGAATTAAAGCATGTTTGATAGCATCACTAAGGCCTGCAAGAACTTGCCAATGTACATTTGTTTGACAGTCATGGTCCCAGTGAAAACCATGTGCATGCGAGTAGGCATGTGCCAAATATGATTAATTGCAGAGTTTTTCACAGCTTGAGAAGAAGAGAAAACTAAATGGATTGCTATGGCTCTAAACTGTAGCTATTGCTAGAGGTATTTTAAAGAAGTCATGGATAAGGTTTTGTTAGGACGGTGGAGAATTCACTAGAGATAGTGTGGATATTGGGATTTATTGGGTCTTTCAGTAGGTTGAGTTGAATCTTCATTGTACCTGAGTATTTTGGAAGGTATTTCAGTACATTATGATCAGGAAATGTGAAAGCTAACGTTGGAAGAAGTCTGCTGCTGTAGAATAATGCCCTTTAAGTCAGAACATACTGAAACAAGTTGCTTTTTGTGCATATTTTTTTGTATGCTGTTCATGTTGATTCAAGTTTGTAGTTTCAAACCTGGTGTACAAGTGGTACAAAGTGCTTTAAAAAAAAGCAAACAGAAAAAGTTCAGTGTTGAGCAGTAGCTAGTTGGGAATCTGGGAAATAAGCTGCAGCTTGAAGCAGAACATGAAGAAGAACATGAAGCTGATGCAATGAAGAGTTTGTTGCAAGTGCTATACGCTGAGAGAGCCTATGAATTTCTTGGAGCTTGGTGCTCTGGAACATTACAAAAGCTTCTTGCTTCTTGACCTTTGAGCACCTCTTCTGTCTCAAACAACAGGCATATGCTAGAAGATGTGAAAACCAAGTCTTAAAATGCTGTCCGATCTTCCTTTGAAGCCTTCAAAGGCCATTGAATAATTGTGTACCTGAGGTTTCCAAAAAGAACAGTTTGAGAAACAACTATGAATTTACATTGCCAAGTTCTATCTCCAGCTTTTCTCTGTCGGTTTCTAAGTTGAGAAGTGCTGTCTGGCTGCAGATTGTAGTTGCGTAAAAAGGAATACGTCAAGGAAGCTGAGGAGGAAAATGGAACGGGAAGATATTTCATGGCAGTCTCTGGGTTTCCTGTTGTAGCTCCTGAATTCCCGTAAAGCATGCTCTTTTTAGTTCTGGGAAATTAAAGATAGATTCTCCAGGAAATCCTCTGCTCTCACAGCAGCTATGATACTAGAGTCAAATTTAAATAGCTTTATTTAAATTTTATGCAACTAACTGAAGTGCAGATTAGGAATGAAGTCTGCTTAATGGCAACTATTTTGGTATTGGCTTTGTTTTGCATCGCTTTCAGGTTACTGTTAGAATTTGAGTATTCCAAGAACTTTGTAAGAACTTTATTGGTAGGTCATAGAAGTTAGAAGAATGTTGTCTTGCTAGCTGAATCCTTTTGTTGTCTTCACAGAAGAAAAATCCTGTCTTCTAAACCATTTCTTGCTCTTGAGTTTTAGACTTTCCTCTGCATTGCAGTTGAGTGGATTTAGACTCGTGAGCAGTAGTGTAGTCCAAGTGTGCTAACACAAGTGATAATTCTAGTGTGACTGACATCCTGCCTGTAGTCCTAGTGGTTCTGTAAATCTTGGATGGGTTTCCCCAAGGCTTCACTGGGTCTCTTGCTGGCTTTTATATAGCTGGGACAGAATGACTACATGCATTAGTTTGGTCTTCTGAATGCCCCTTAAGGTTTGACTTGTGCATTGATTTAGTTCTCATTCTCTGCAGGATAAACTGCGTGTGCCATCTTACTTTCCTTGTAATGTATCTTGTTTTCTCTAAGTGGGAAAGTGCATAGCTGAGCTGCGTTTAGTTGGTGCTGTAACTTTGAGTTCTGAGTTTCAGGCAGGTGAATACCTGTAACAGAGGTGAGTTGGAAGGAAAAACAAAAGCCCCAAAAAAACCAAAAACAACAAACAAAAAAACCCCAACCTCAACAACCCCCAAACCCAGAATAAAACAAAGAAACCCCCACCAGTCCTACATATTTTCAAGGCCAGGTTGGATGGGACCCTGGGCAACCCGATCTGGATCTGGAGGTTGGCAGCCCTGCCTGTGGCAGGGGGTTGGAACCTGGTGATCCTCAGGGTCCCTTCCAACCCAGGCCATTCTATGATATTGGAAACATTGTATTCCATCACTTAAACAATCCTTTTAAGCATAATTTGTTGTTATCCCTTTGACAAATGAAATATCTTCAGGAGGACAAATAGTTTCTCTGCAGGCTACCAGTGATAGGCAGTATTTTAGCAGTTAGAGAGCTCCATAGTTAGGCTTGAATTTCTTCTCTAGAATTCAATTTTGATGTTTAAGAACAAAATGTTATACATGGTTACAAAAAGCCTTTCACATGAGTGTTCAGTGCCTGATTGAATGCTATTTGCATGAGTCTCGTGTGTCTTGAAAAAAGTGCTTTTCTAGTTCAATATAAGCTTCCTCTGGAGCTCCTTGCAGGCACAAAAGTCCTGAGAGATGTGGGATGAATTGTTGTTAATCAAATGTCAAGCACAGTACAGAAAACATGGGAACTTGATTGAAAACCACTTCATGTTTGAATAATGTTTTGTAAAGCACAGGATCTTTAAAATGAAAAAAAGTGTATATGGTTTGTATAACAGCTCTGTCTAGCAAAAGAGCTGGCTGCCAAGATGGCTTTAAGGTTTAATTCTAAATAAATGAAAGTGTAGCAAGGGTTGAGGAGCACAGGGGTTAAATATAATTTCATATAAAAGGAGTAGATCAGTCTTTCATTTGTCTGTGCTTTAACTTGGAAGGAAATGTGTTCTGGAGGAAAGAATGTTATTTTCAATGTGTGGTTTTTCAAATATATTTTGTTCAAGACTAAATTAAGACACCGTTGACTGTAAGGATGAAGAGAATGAAAATACATCCCTGTTCTTTGATCTTGAAGACTGTCTTGGAGATATTTACGATGTTTTGTTGGCTGGCAATGAAAGTTTAAGCAGTATCTTTTAGGGAAGGTATCTCGAATGCATGTATCTTCTGTAGTAACCTTCCACAGTTGCGACATGTCCACGTTGAAGTTGTATGTATGTATTCAGATAATTAAGAAATTTAATATAGTAGAATTGTTTTGTTTTGCACAACATGATGCAATTACCTTAGGGGAGAACTTGGAGATTCTCAAACATGAGTGTAAAAATAGTTATGGAAGTACACATAAAGCAAAAGGAAAACAAAACCAATCAGGTAGCAAAAATCAAACTTGAGGAATATTATCATGGCTCTCAGCTGTCAGATAAACAGACTTCAGCTGAAGTTTGGTTTTTTGGTCAGTCTACCCATTTATATTTAGTCACACTGCCATTTTTATTTAGGAGAAGAAGGAGAAAGCCCACCACCAACAACTTGAGTGACAATATAATGCACTGTAATACAAGAGGGAAAATCGTCATTGAAATCCTTACAGAGTTATTTCCCAGCAACTTGGGAACTCACTCTAACAAATCAGCCTAAGAGCCATCACTGAAAATGACTGTTTTAGTCTTTCAGCTACGCTAGTTAGTGAAAATTATTAGTGTTTTGAATAGCATCTATTAAAATTATCTATTATGTGAATCAAAATTGTTGTCTTAGCTGTGGTGGCATACTAGTGCTTAATTTCCTGTCATCAATCAGTATAAAGTAGAAGTTCCTAATGCCTTTGTTTTGAAGATGCTGAGTCATCACTGGCCAGAGAAGACTTTCCATCTAAACCCGGATGAGGAGTTTCTACCCTTGTCACTGCAGGTGCTTTCAGTCTAGGTACTGCATCTTTTTCTGCAGTAAGCATTTGTGCAAATTCAGCAGCTAAGCTCATTGCCTTCCAAAGAGAGAGGGAGAGCTTCTGTGCCCATTTCTCTTTATTTTTAAATTAGCTTCTTGATTGTGAGCTGTGAGGTCATCTGTTGCAAGGTCTCTGCTACATCAGAGGCTGTTGTTGTCTACGACTCGCTGTGGTGCTTGTGTATCAGGAGATAATTAGCAGACTTGATATTGAAATGGGAGACTCAGAGATGAAATGGACTTTATTTAGGATTGGATGATAGGAGTTCTCAGCTGAGATGTTTTACCAATTTATTTTTGTCTGGCCTATAGAACAGGTTTTTAGTGTTTGGTAAAGCTTGTACGTCAAACAAGTGAATGCAACTGAATGCTGTTTAGGTACTTGCTTATGGACAAATCCAGACTGGAATGTGTGGTTGCTTTCCTAGGGAAGTACATGTGGGGTACACACATACAAAAGGTTGGTAGAGGAGCAGTGGTGTAGCTTCAGTTGCCAAAAGCTTTTGATTTTGATTATACTTGCTGTCATTTCTTGTAGTATCATGGAGTCCCATGAGATCTTTATCGCTAGTGACCTTAATCATGCTTGCATTTTCAACGGCAGCAATAACTACTTCATAACAATAATAAAGAAAAAAAATCTACCTGCAGCATTTGCTTCATGTTCTCAAATAACTTCTTCTATGTGGATTAACTTCTGGGTATACCCTTAAGACAATGTTGGGGGTTACCGGGGGTGGTGAAGGTACGTGGGTTATGTTGGTGAGGTTAGCTGTGTTAGGAGCTAAGCTCTCCAAGCATGAGTATTTGCACGCTTGAATATCGTAATATTATTCCCTAGTCTGTAACTGTAGTAACATCCAACAGAATCTTGGCCACAAGACATCAGCAGAATTCAGCTATATCTGAAGCAAGCATAAGTGAAAAGTAGAAAGAATGAGCAAGCACAGACAAATTTAACTGTGGTTAACAAGGCCAGCCATTTCACTTCAGTTTAGAGTAGCACAAAAATTGTAGAACATGTCCACAGAGATCTGGTCGTATACCCGTGTTCAGCTTGATCATAGGCTGATAGAAAAGAAATGTAGGCTTGATCATCTTAGTTTCCTGGGTTTTTGGTCATAGGTAGTGTCCTCATCTTCCTATTAATTCTCCATGTTTCTGATGCTTGTCCTTTTTCTAGTGGTTGTATTACACAGGGTAAAGTGGGACCAAAACGATTTTCTAGATTTTATGGTTTGCTCTTTAGCTCTTGAATGTGTTAGTCCAGCTCCCTCTCTCTTTCCAACTTCACCTTTCCCTTTGAAATAGGGTCAGGGAAACGGTACTCTTGTTTTGAGGACCCTGCCATGCAGGTGCTCTTAAAATCTTGTTTCATCAAATGACAAAGTATGCTGCTAACTGCACATAGCCTACTTAAACTTGAGGTTGGATTTTAATAGTATGCTGCCATTGTTATTAAAGGATGTGGGCTGTTCTTGCTTGAAGTTAGAACTAATTGTTGCTGAAGACTTGAGGCATATAATTTTAAAAAATGAAGGTGCTACAGATTAATTAAGTAGTCCGTATCTCTTGGAGTGGCACTAGGGACATACTTTCCAGCTAAGAACACTCGTGCAGTTAGTAATTGGATTCAAGTATGCCATTATCATCTGCTTTGAAAGAAGCAGTAGGAGTGGTAAAAACTGAAGTTAAGTACAGGTGTTCCCAGTATAGACTGACATGGCACGAGAATTCTACTGCAGCTGTTTATAATAACCTTAGGAAAGTACATTGTTTTCCCATCTAAACATCACTTGAACTTACCCAGAAGAAACTAAGACTGTGAAAAAGATTTTGTGTTACTCAAGGAGCGAGATCTGAATCTGCAACAGAATGAACTGGGACTTGATGACAGAATTTTTGTTTGATGCCTTTGTAGCTGAGACAAGGGTAAATAAACTTTGTTCCTTTCATTAGGATTTTACTCTTAGGCCATAAAGAAGCACAGGAAGGGAGAGAGCTTGGTAGCAGCAGATGATGTTGACTACAAATCTTATGTAGGTTTATATCTGCAAGTTTATCCAGTGCCCTCTTACTGTGTGGAATGGCAGAGTGATGCCAAGGGGCAAATTTCTCTCTTGGGATAGGGAGGAAGGAGATTTCTAGAACTGGGAAAAGAGACCTTATTTATAGTGGGGAAGATGCTACAGTTCCCTTCAGCAAGAGGAAAGTAATGGATTCAACAGAATACAATATCATATATTTGCTATAGCTTGACTTCCTTTTGATAACATTCAGTTGTATTTCATTGGATTTTTGTGCTGTTACCAAATGGATAGATATGTGCTTTTAAAAAGTGAAATAAAGAGTATAGCATTCTAATATTGTGTATTTTTGCAGGTGGAAATTGGAATAGCTTGAAAGAATTGGTTTGTAAATGATTGAACTGTGGCATTCTTGGGAAATTTTGAGCATTTTTGGCTCTGTGATGTTCTTTCTACTGGAAATTTGATAGCATTAAGAGTTTCTTCAATCAAATGTCTTACGCTGTCCTCTTCTTCATTGCAGCCCTGATGATATTGGTACCTGTTGGTATATCCTGCTGTCTGGTTCAGTCTTCATAAAAGAATCTATGTTTCTTCCAAGGAGCAGGTATGTCAGCTATGAATGCGTTACATTTAAGCACAACTGATGAGTTGGTTGCCTTTCAATTCTAAAAGTCTTGTTCTTGTTCTTAACAGAAATGCAGAAGTGCACACATAACCAGACTTTTTTCTTTCCTTTACTAGCTGTGGTGGTTGTTTCATGCCTGTAGCTGAGACCCCATCGTTATGCACGCTATACAGACACCCCAAGTGTCATGCAAAAACTGTCAATTTGAAAGTGCCCCTCTCCAACCTGATAAATAGAATGAAGTACTGAGTAGACTGTTCCTATGAGTAATCAAATGTTAAATCATAGAATGCACTAGAGCTTTATGATGCTTTATGTGCTTTAGTTTGCACAAGTCCTGGGTGCGTGTTTCAGCATATGCTTATATCGTGTTGCTGCCAGTTTTGCTACTTCTGTTTAAGGTTATCCTTCATGGAGATGAGTTTGCAACAAAAAGTGATATTTTCTATGGGGAAAAGATAAGTGTGAGACTGTCAAAATTGATATCACTACAGTTAAAAGAAAAAAAAAACAAACCTCAAATTATTTTAAGCTATGGAAAAAATGCAAATATGGCAAGGATTTTACTGGAAGCAGAGCAGAGTTGCTTTAAAATGTTGGTTGTATGCATATGCATTCAAACTACTGTAAAAGGTTCCTTTGAAGTACATAATGTGTAATAAAATCGGTGAAAGGCACAATGAAGGAATGACCCCTCTCTGTATGGTATGATGAAAATAAAAGAACCGGAAACTTCCTCACAGCTTTAAACAGTGGGAAGCCAATTGAAACTATCATTGGTTGGTGTATAAACAATTAAGTATTCAGATCTGCCTTTCAGTGGTTGAGGGATGCTGGTCCTGGGACTTCCATTTGATGATGATAGGTATGTTTTGGTAAGCAAATGTCTTGCATACTTAAGAGGACAGGCACTGCTGATGAAAAGGCATATTTGATGTGCCATCAAACAGTGCAGTATACGACAAAGGTGCAAAATTGCTTATTGTAAAAAGTAGCACAACAACAGATTATAGGATCCCTGCTGCTGGCAGATGGAAGAAAATTGTCCCATATGTTATCCCTGAAGAGGCAATGCCAGAAAAAAAGCTGGCCGAAAGTGCTACCTTTAGATGCCAGGAAAAAGGATATATGATATCTGAATTAATGTAGGGTGGTTGCGTGTCATCTGTGGCAAGAATCCTCTGTTCCTTTGAAATGCAGCAACGCTTGTGCTTCAGGCATTTTTTGACACTCCATAAAAGGTGAGATTTAATAGTATAAACAATGAGCTTGTGAATCTTCCTGGTAGAGTGAACAGAAAAGTACAGGTCCGATCTGCGCAGAAAAACATTCAAGGATTGTTCACCTGGACAAATGCAGAAACGATATCTGGGGCGGTGTCTGAGCCTGCAGCAGAGATTTCTTCTAGGTGAACTTCAGGCGTGGAATGTGGTGTTAAAGTTGAGTAACCATGCATGGAGTCAAGTAGCTGCCAAAGCTGGTATCTCGGGAAGCAAATGTGAGAGAGGTGATTAGTTAATGAACAAAGATAGCATAACAAGTCCATGAAAGCAAAATTAAGTACTTTGAACTTAATGATGTGAGATAAGTATGACTAGAGAGCACAACCAGTCATTCTAATAAGAGGCTTTGCTCAGCAGAGGAGTTAGTTATTAAGAGGATAGACGAGGACCTTATTAAAATTTAGGACAAAGCTTATCAGGATTTCTACTTTTTGAGTGAGTGAGCTGGAATATCTGGGCCTTGGACTGATCCACGATCAAGAAACTTGGGAAAAGTGGAAGAGGGCTTAAATCAAGTTACATTCCTGACTTGGAATCGTGGGTAATCAGTGATAGCAGTAGTTGTCAAAGCAATGTTAGTGTTCATGATGACCTAGAGGCATCTGAACACATCAGAAGGAGCTAAAGTCAAATTTTTTCGCGCTCAGTAAAAGAGGACAAAACCTTCCCAAAAGGCTGCTGGTAAGAGTGAACTGGTAGGGAGGTGTTTTGAAATCTGAAGAGTAGGGCCCGAAGTAGACAAAAGGAAGTTAGTGAATAACAGTTCCCTTAAATTGACCTTTTACACCTAGGAGGAGTAACTGTTTCAAGAGCCTTTGGGATCATTGTATAATTTGAGAGTCTTGATGTCTTTCAGTTGTTTCAGAAAAACAAAACACCTTGCACAGAAACAACACTATCAAAACATTGGCATTTGTTACATTTTGGTAAATGGAAGGAGTTCTCCTGAGTAATTGACATTAGGTAATACCGAGATACCTAAATGTTACTAGATGGAGATCTTCTACTTTTGATCTTGTTGTTTAGCTAAAAGAATGTAATTTGAATAAGCTTGCTGTAAGTTCATATTTAGATTTTTTGGGTATTTTTTCCAGTTTCATCCATTTCATCTTTGTCAGTCTAGAAAGTTGCTAGGAAATAATTTTGCAACATGTGCAGCCATGAGTAAGAGAGGAGGATGGAGCTGAAAAGAGTGTGTAGGAGCAGCGAGAATGTTCCTCTCCGCTACATCTGAGTGACTCAGAAAACCCTCCTCCTTTAACTTTGCTTTTCCTCGAGCTCACGTTGATCAGTACACCCTTTCCCAAGCCCCTTCTATCCCCAGACTTCTCATGGTCCATAATACCTTTTTTTGTACTTCAGAAGCATCCTCTCTTCTTTGAAGCTCAGCCCAGCGTGCCTCACATACCTGCAATAAATCCTTTTGCCTGGGTTTCTCTATCTTGAATGAGTAAAGAGCACCAGGAATATTTGCCATGCTTTGCTGTATTCTACTCTTAAAGTGTGTCTGTACAAGGCAGGGTGAAAGTAGTACCTAGTTAGGGTAATTCAGATAGCCTCAGTTCTTGAAGATGTTTTCTCAGTTCTATGTTGACTTGCCAACAGCCGTGAAGTTAAAAATAGGATGCATTTCAGCTTCTAAGAAACAGGGTGAAGTGCTGTCTTTAGGTCTATTGCTGTAACTTAGAAGTAGTTTACTGTGATTTGTCTGCATTTGTATTATTTACATTTGGGACCTCAATTAGCTAAATTTAACGACATTACTATCAGGTATAGCATTCTGAGGCTGGTTGGTGGATAATACCAAAAATGCCATTTGTTGTATTTTTCTTGCATTTTATGTCAAGAAAATGTTGACATAACATTTATGTTATTTTTTCTTTTTCTTTCATGTCTAGTGTAAATAGCACTGACCATTCTTTGAGGAGAGGATGACTAGGGTTTGCAGACAGATCATGTGCAGCTGGGAAGAAGAATCTATTTAAAAAAAAAAAATTCAAGCCATCAAAAATCCTACCAAATGACCACCTCTGTGCTTTCCCATTCAAGCTACAAATAAATAATAGCACAGCACTCCAAGAATAAGCAATTTTGTAACGTGCTTTATGTGATCATATAGTTGCTAGTTGAAATACTTTCTGAAGAGCGGCATAGCTGCCAATTTTGTCCAAGTTATGTAATTTACTGGGTAACTAAAAATTGCTTGCACCTTGCTTCTTGACAGGCCTTTAAAGTTTTGAAAATAAGTGTTCAAGGTAGAATACATGAAGTCCTCAATTGAGAAATATTTTGAGAACTTCTACTTAAAAATTGTCTTTCTTGTGAAAATAGTTATGAGTAAATCACTTTGCCCAGTGTAGTGTGGCTTTAGCTGTGTTTGTTCAATTGCCAAGCCATCAGCTAGCAAATCATGTTCATAAGAGCTGAATTTTACTCAGATAATTTCTTAATTTGGGAAAACTTACAATTCAGCATATTTATAGAATTTAGACCTTAACAATTAAGCTGCCATGTTTGTAGTTAAAGAAAGTAGTCTTGTTCTCCTATTTAATGTCTTTAAATTGCAAGAGTGAGTTTTATTCTGGCAGCTTAACATGAGGAAGAAATTCTCCCCCTCCCCCCATTTTACTGTAATTTTTTTTCTTGTTTCCTTTTCTTAAATTAAATGTATGAAGCAAGTATGACAGCCAAACTCTTCTCAACTCTCACCACGACCACCAAACTAGCACAAATTAGCACTTCTTCCCTCACTGCTTCCCCTGGGCTTCTGTGCCCTGAAGCAGTTCACATGGTAGCAATGAGGTTTATGTATTAAATCCAGAAAATAAATGAGCAGAAATTACAATTCCCGGAAGGTTGTCCTGGCTGTCCTGCATCTTCATGTGGTCACCGTTGGCAGTAATGTGACAGTCCCTCCAGATATCTTTGGAATTGCCTCCAGCGTTGCTGGGTCAGCTCCGTGCTCTCATCGCATTTGCTCAGCTGCTCAGAGTTCCCGTGTAGTCTTTGTTCCAGGGCTTTGTTTCTAGTGGAGATTTTAGCATGGTCCTTTATCTTATTTGATTTGGAGCTTTGCTAGAGAAACATCTCCAGATCTCCCACAGCTAGCCTCATGCTTGCCCGTGGCCTCTGCAACTGGAGGATGTGGCTGACTTGTAACAGCAACAAGATATGGAATTGCTGGACAGGTTTTTCTCAGATGGGGAGGCTCTGGTGTTTCTTTTTTTTTCTGTCTCTCAGAAATCTTCAAAGACCGACTGAGCAGTGCTTCCTGTGCTGTTCAAGCACGCTGAGGTGCCACGTGCATACCTGGTTTTCCTGGTGTCTTGGCACAGTTATCCACACTCCTCAGTTCCTGTAGCCTTTTCCTTAGTGCCACAGCTACCCCGCTGTCCTCTCACCATTTAACACGGCAATGGAAAGCTGCAATCCTTTTGGCAAGTTCACCCAGCCTACATAGGAGAGCAAAGATTTAAGCTTTTTCCTCTAATTAGGAAATTAGGTTTAGAAGTTGAGCACATCTGTTTTTTCTCCTTCCAAAATAAAACGGATATATCTATTTAAATATTGATAACTTAGCCCTCTAGTCTTTTCTATAGCAAAACAACTTGAAAATGGAATAGAATATCAAGTTGTACTGGAGAACCAATGAAGAAATTATGGACTTGCTTTGATTCTGTTTAAAGCTAACAAAACTCAATTAGTGCACAAGTGCTTTCCACTTGGTGTCAGGAGTGGTTTTTGTTGGATGTTTGCTTCTTCCTTCTGTCTCAGGCTGGCAGTAGTGAAACATGCATTTCAATTTACTGCATTGGATCCATTTATTAAGAGCTCTAATGTGGGCTTCGTGATTGTTTAAATAGCTTAATTAGCAAATAAGACTGTACTGTTTGTAAAACTTGCTTGACTACTAAATATGTGAACCCAGAAATGCTTTTTCCATTACAAATAACCTTTAGAAATGTTGAGATATTTTCTTGGTCTGCATCTCTACTTTTTTGGTAGAGCACAATTTTCAAGGTCACTTTCTTGTCATTCTTTTAAGAGTTATAATGTGGCTTTGTGGTTTTCTGTTTCATCTGTGGCCATTTTTCAAACAGAAGAAGTTGATTGCGAAGAACTGACTTGAAATGTTTAAATGCTCTTGCCCAAATAATAACGATTGATACACCTGCAGTACGTTTATACCAATATATTTGTCCTAATATATTTACAACTGTTTATTCATGTTGGCTGCTACTGGCTGAAACTTCTGAGAACTTATAATCCAACTGGTAATTTGTCTGAAAGACGGTGACTGATGCATACAAACCAAGATAGGTTTTGAATTTGACTAGAAGGGGATTTTCTGCGCTGAGCAGGAAACAGAATTTTTAAAGGAGGCAAAAACAATGTAGGATTTGAGGGAGGGTCAGAGCTGCTGTTTCAGCAATTTAAGCTACACAGAGAGTTGATTGAGCATTGTGCTGAGCTTATTGAGCATTTTCCTATTTGTGAGTTCTGCTTATAGTTAGGGATTTACAGCATCATGACAGGAACGCAAAGAGATACATTTGAACTTTACAAAGAACGATAGCATCCCAGGTTATCCTTTCCAATCTATTTAAGAAATTACTTGAAAATGTGTGATTTTGATTTAGCTTGCTCTTTAATATTAAACTTTATTTTTTTCTGCTGCTAAATTTTTGCCGTGACCTGTTGTTTAACTACTTCTGTATGCAGCTGATGCTGTTTCGAAGCTGTGCTTGAGATGTAGCAGGAAGGCCAGTGGGAAGGTATTGAGTATGGCACTGGTGTGGGCAGCCAGCCAGTGCTGTATGTCTGTGCTGTGTCTGCTGGTTGGCTTGACTTAGTTCAGCATTTCAGGCCATCAGCTGAAGCTGGGATGTGGAGGAGAGTGATCTTATTTTAACCTGAGGAAGACTGAGTTCAGAAGTTGAAGGAAAGTTGGAAGTAGTGGTGGAGATGTCTGTCTGTTTATGATTGTGCATGTCTACCATGGATTATTCACAATGGATTTTAGACACTGAAAGTAACCCTAACTGCTCTGTACCATTTTTTACCATTGTGAAATGCTACATTTGTCTTTTCAGATGGAGGTGCTTGTTGCAAACACAGAATTACACCATCACGGTGCACGTGACTGTAATCACTTTTGAGAACTCAGTCTCCTGGAGATTATAAAAAGCCTAACTGCAGAAGGAAACACTTTATTGGGAATGCCTGGTCTGTCCGCTACCTTGAATGTTTGTCTCCAGTTGGTATTGTGTTACCAGTGGCAGCGGTGAAGCCTGGAGCTTGCTGGTGTCTGGCATCGTTCCTCGTGTGCTCTGGTGGGGCTGGAGCTGCCCTGAGCTCAGCTCCCTGAGGACCAGCTAGTAGGGAAGGCACTGGGGGGAGCTTCCAGCTCTCTGAATCTGGCTTCCTCACTTGGACCAAATCTGCAGTCAGCTCTTGGCTGTATCTGAATTAGCTGGGCCATGAACTTATCTGGGCCTTGTCTTCCTGAGGGGGGTGTCCTGACAATGGAGGATGCTGAGAAGGCAGAGATATTGAATGCCTTCTTTGCTTTGGTCTTCACTTCTAAGACTCCCCCTCGGGACTCCCTAACCCTGGAGGTGAGAGACAGAGTCCGGGAAGCAGAGGGCTTCCCTCTGGTTGAGGAGGGGATGGTCCGGCAGCGTCTGACTGGGATCAACATGCACAAATCCATGGGCCCTGATGGGATGCATCCGAGTGTGCTGAGGGAGCTGGCAGAGGTGATCGCCCAACCGCTCTCCATCATCTTTGACAGGTCTTGGAGAACGGGAGAAGTGCCTGAAGACTGGAGGATAGCCAATGTCACTCCGGTCTTCAAAAAGGGCAAGGAGGATCCGGGAAACTACAGGCCAGTCAGCCTCACCTCTGTCCCTGCAAAGGTGATGGAGCAGCTTGTTCTGGATGCCATCTCCAAGCAATCGGAAGAGAAGAAGGTTATCAGGNAGGCTGTGCTGCCATTCAGCAAGACCTGGACAGGCTGGAGAGATGGGCAGAGAGGAACCTGATGAGGTTCAACAAAAGCAAGTGTAGAGTCTTGCACCTGGGGAGGAATAACCGCATGTACCAGTACAGGCTGGGGGATGACCTGCTGGAGAGGAGCTCTACAGAGAGGGACCTGGGGGTCCTGGTAGACAACAGGTTGGCCATGAGCCAGCAGTGTGCCCTAGTGGCCAAGAAGGCCAATGGGATCCTGGGGTGCATTAAAAAGAGTATTGCCAGCAGTTTGAGGGAGGTGATCCTCCCCCTCTACTCTGCCCTGGTCAGGCCTCAGCTGGAGTACTGTATCCAGTTCTGGGCTCCCGTGTATAAGAAAGACAGGGACCTCCTGGAAAGAGTCCAGCGGAGGGCCACAAAGGTGATCAAGGGCCTGGAGCTAAATGAGTTTGGTATTACATACATTTTGCTTTATCCCACACGTCTCCTGTTCTGCTGCGTAATTTAGAGTTCACTGAGGTTTGAAGTTGGTCATCTTCCAAGTGTGCTGCCAGTATCTGAGGTGTTGGGAAATAGAAGAGGACACGGTTCATCAATGATGAGATTGGGTGGTGTCTGGCCTTGTTCCTGTCAAAACAATTATTTCAATGATCCTGGAATTTTGTCATTGCACAACTGATAAAACGTTAAGGGACTTAATCTATTACACTGGCATCCTTTGAAAATAAAAATAGAAAGCTAGTGTAGTGGGGTTAGTGCTGCCAGGCTTTCTTCCAAGTTTCTAATAAGGAGATGAGAAGGTAACAAAAGCAGAAGCGGACACATGACCTGAATAACTTCTAAGGGAGCCTGACTGCTTCTGGTTCCTGTGAAGGCAGAGAAGGTTTTCAGGGGTGCAAATCCCTTGTGCCAGGAGAGAAAAAAACTTGAGAATTGCTCATGAGCTGATGGATATTGGACTTGTATTAGTTTCTGGGTTTATATCTAGAGCTGCAGATTTCTGTCTTTACAGAAGGCCTGATGATGGACTTGAGGTAGGTTCTGGATCACGTGCTGGTGTTCAGGTGCGTAGTTGGAGTGACCAAACAACTTCATACGCTTTCTGTAGAAGAGACACCATGCATTAATGATGGCTGTATTGGGTTGTTGTGGCAACGTTTTGGTAGCAAGGGGCTGCAGGGTGGCCTCTGTGAGCAGAGCCCAGCACTGCCCCATGTCAGATCAGAGCCAGCTTCATATGGGATCTGCTGCTGGCCAGAGCTGAGCCATGAGCAATGCTGGGTGAGCCTCTGGGAGAGCAGATTTCAGAAAGGCAAAAACAAAGCCAAGGATATAAAAGTATAAATATAAACTTTTATAGTGAGTCCTTTGTCAGTGAACCAACTGAGGTGATTTTTGCACTGTCGATATAGGATAAATATAGTCTAAATATTCAGTGTGATATGAGTGTCGTGTATACTCAATGGTGAGGAAAAACAAAATCTGAGACAGCATGGATAATTAGATTTTTTTTTTTTTCTGTGTAAGCTTGATAGCACAAAGCAAAAGGATTTTAAGGAAAAACTTACATGAGCTGAGCAGAGGGACTTAACAGACGAGGGATAGAGTTTGGGCAGGAAGAAACATAGGAAAGGAGAGAATCCTTGAAGGTAACTGATAGAGGAAATGTATCAGTGACATCAGCACCGAGTGATACCAGCCTGCACGTCCTGTTTCTTAAACTGGGAAAGTTGAGGTTAAAATTATGGCTAGTCAGTGGTTGAAAACTTGGTTGTGTGCTTTTTGTTTTTATTGGAAATGTTTTAGAGTGATCTATAAGATAAATGGGGAAACCATCCCAATGAAAATGTGTTTTTACTGAAGACACTGACATTCTTATTGTGAGTAACTTCCAGTGGTGTTGGATCGCTAACTCTTTACTAAGATGTGCTGCAATGAAACCTGCTTCTGCATACATTGCTGTACATCTGTATCTTATACATCTTTCAGAAGAAAACTGTTGCTTTTTCATAATTGATGTTGCAGCTGGTGAGATGACTTACTCGGCAGTCTCTTCCTTCTGATAGCTGTACTTAGTTTTGTTTTGAAGTACAAACCTGCAAAACATGAAAACAACTGGTTACTCGAGAAAACTGCGTTCGGAAGTTCCTGCTGAGGGCAAAATGTGGACCTTGATGTTTATTTTATGTGCTGTCAGGGTCCCTGGATAAATTTAAAAAGCGTAATAAAGTGAGAAGTTGTCTGGTCATTGCTTGCCCGAAAGGATTGACAAAATGAACTGTGTGTAAGAATGACAAAGAATGTCAAAGAGGGAGACACGTACCTGCGTGGAGGGAGGGAGCTACATGTACTGGAGAGCTGGAAGGCATTTCCTAGCTAGAGAGGTCCTTGTTAAATTTTGAGGTCAGAGCTGATTTTCTGCTACTGAACTGTTACCATATATTAAAGTACCTGCAGAATGGAAGACCATGCTCACCAGACTGTGTGCGCTCTACCTTAGAATACCTCTCGCACTTAAAAGAGCAAGTGTAAGACTTGCAAGTTAAATATATTTTTAAATGTATACATAGGTATATTTTTAGATGTATATCTATATACTTGGGTGCATATTTTTAATATATATTAACTTGTATATCTGTGTATAATGAAACATCTGAGAAAATTGTGGATGGAAGTCCAGGGTTAACATGTTCTGGAGTGGCTGTGGCTGCACTGGAGGTTGGGGCCTAAGTGGGGAAGAGCCTTTTCTCCTCATGGAACTCTACAATTAGGTGATCTACAATTCTATAGACTTCCTTTGGTGAAGGATAAACTTAAGCTGAGGTAATGACTCATTCACTTACGAATTTGCAGGACTGTAAAAAGCTGGAAGGGATCAATAGGAGTGTTTGGATGATTAGCGTGATTCTGCTACCGTAACTCTTCTACAAATAGTGTTTTTAACAAAATGTTCTTCAGAAAACTTTAAAATGCCTGGGAGTTTTCTCTCAGATAATGCTAAAAGTTTCAGATGTTTCTGAAGAAATAAATCCAGTTAAATTACAACATGCTGAATGGGGGATAATTTATTTGTAAATTATAATCTAACTAAAACAGGATTGTCACAATTGCTTTACTTTTTTAGTTTCTTTATTCATGTACAGTTATCAAGCAGCTATTACAAATGTATCTTGAATGCATTTCACTAAGATTTATGGAACCTAATTACTGAGATCATGTGTTTAGCCCTCCTAGTGAATGAACTGCTTGTATTGAACAAATTGGTGATGTAAGTGAGGGTGGGGAGTGTCACTGTGTATGGTTTTGTTTTATTCCCGATTACTCAGATGACGTCAAGTTACTCATTTTATAGTGTTTTCAAAAAGGTGTTTTCTAGGAACTTAATTGTGAAAAACTGTAACTGGCCTTAAATAGCTTACGAACTGTTTTTCAAGGTAAGAAAAAAACCACTTTTTTGAGAACGGAACATCTAAAGGTTGGAAAAATACTTCTATTTTAATGAATTTCGTGAATGTTAATTAGCCAAGCTGTTCAGACAGGGTCTTGCCTCTGAAGTAATGTTTTCCTATGACTTCTCATTCTTTGAGACTATTATATAGATCTCATGATGTCACAGGAATCTTCATGGCAGCACAGATGTCACTAAGACAAAGCATAACCAAAGCTGGCTTTGTTCAAATCATTCATTAAAATATGGATTTAAAAAAAAATTACGGAATGCAAAATAATCAGATTTAAAAAAAAAAACAAAAAGCTCTCATCTTTGAATATTTCCCAAGGTAAATTATTGCAAGGTCTTCTAATTTAAAAATTAAATAAGGATGGTTTATTTATTATTATTTAACTGCTCTGTTAAGTTCTAGCTTTCTGTACTATGGGTGCTGCAAAGTCATGCTACAAAGCTGCAGAAAGATGCATTTTGTTGTTGTCATTACTACTTCTTTCCAGTTTTATTTAGACCCCATATACACAAATATATACAGGTAGTGAATATTAGAGAGAAATCTCCTACACAATTTGTTGTTAGTATATCTGGGAAGGCCATAAAGAGCTCTCTTAAGTGGTATTGCAGTCTGAGAGTTATTTAGGATCACCTGAGCACAAAGGCCCTGAGCCTCTACCATCATCTGCAGTAAATTTGTGAAAAAATGTGGGATTTTTTGCAGCACTTCAGGGAATTTCAGGTTGGATTTTCAACCATTTTTCAGCTTAACTTCAGTTTTAAGGTAACATTATGGAAAGCTGAAGTGAGAACCAACGTATTTGCAAATTCATGGAATTTTTATTTAACATGGAATAAAGTAGTCAAACTCACAACCATACTCAGTCTAATAACTAGGTAGAATTTAAAAATTAGGCACACTTTTAAAAATGGTAATCTGTACAAAAAGAAAAATTATCCCAGTTAAATGTTGGGGATTGGCTGAAGGGACTTTCTCGGGACGCAAACCCCCAGAATTTAGCTAATTTTAAATTATTCCCCATGAGTTTTTAAGAAACTTCTTTTGAAGTGCTTTTGGTAGGTAGCTGCATGTTACCTCTGCTCTGGGCTCTATGTGTATAAGAAATAAGGAAATACTCGTTTGGAGTGTGGAGTACTAAGGCCTGTTGTCTGAAAGGATGCTGACTGAATGTGTTCAATTTACTGAAGAAGTTGGTAAAACTTCAAATTTGTTCCAATCAATTTCCACACAGTTCTGGGGGGAATTATTTAAAGCATGAATATGCCCTAAGCACGTGCTCCCTGTTATCAGTGCCCTTCGCGCAGCCTGGCTGCTGTTGGGCCTTCTGTGGAGGGTTTGCTGGATTCATCCCTGCTTGACACAGCCTCCTGCTGCAGCAGGGTTACCAACCTGCATGCCATGATTCTTATGGCCCAAAGATAGCTGGTGATTTGGGTCCCAGAGCAGGGAGCTGGGGGGATGTTGTAGGCTTTTATCCTTCCCTTTGAGCCCCTCCCTGCCACCAAGTGGCATGTACTTAGCTGTGGTGCTGCAGGCAAGCCCTCTCCCTGATACAGGGGCTGTTGTATCTGGGACTGTAAACATCTAAGCTATCATGTGACACTGCATAAGTCTAATCATCCTTATCTGTGGTGTGTAGTGAGCTCATGTCTCCAGGATTTCACAACAGTGACACGTCTGCAAATGCCTTTTCAGCTCATTCCAGTTGCCAACATCTCAATTTTCCTTTCGCCTGGAAAGTGATGCTGTAAAGAAGCTGTTTGCTCTTGCTGAAAAAAATCATAAATATAATGTGAGAATTTAAAAGGTCAGAAGAAACCCAACTCTCGATTATTTTGATGAGCAGATGGCTGCCGTGTTTTAATTGAAAATAATCTTTAACACCGGGCAGAGCAACTTGGGGCTTCACTTGCGTACTTGCTTTTTCTGACAGGCATTAATTGTAAAGAGAACCAGAGAAGTCAGCCTATGCTGTCTAGAAATTCAAATCCTATGATAACGATTCTCTGTCTTTCAGTGGACAAATCCATGCTTTCATGATTTCCAGCATGCAGCTTGGACCTGGGGAGCCCGCCACTGCCTCCCCCCCGCGCATCCTCCCCAGCGCAGCGCTGCTCGCCTTAGAGCTGCTCTGCATGCATGAAGGGCTCTGCTTTTTTTTTCTGAGGGGTCAGATGCTGGCCATGCCAAATTTAGTTTTCTTCAGAACACTTAAGCGTTTCCCTAGGGATGGCTGGCGTGTGTATGTGCCCTTCAAGTTGTAACTTTTTTTTTTTTTGCCCTTCATCCCTGTCAAGGGGGAGATGAGTGGAGGAGTGTTCTGGGTTTCATCTCCTGCAGTACGCTGATGTGAAACCAAGCTGAAGCCAGCAAGGTTAGAATAAGCCATTAATAGGGGTCTGGGTTGTTTTTTTTTTTTTTGGAAATAATAATCTGGGCATACTAAATCTAGAAGTGAAGTTTTTAATTTAAGGGGGCAAGGAAAGAAGAAGGAACAGGAGAATTTGACAGAATTCCTTACTGTCTCCCTAGGTGACAGGTGGTCAATTTTTTTTTCTGTCGAGGTGTCAAATACTGCTTTACAATATTTCATTCAGAAACTTCATTATCTGCACTGGCTGGGGGGTGAGGGGTGGGGGGAAGGTGGGAAACATGACACAGAGTGCTTGAGTGTAGACAGCAGCCGGAGTAACAGTGTTTGCAGCATGGGTGCTGCCAAAGAGCCAGTGAAGGCCCTTTGGGTGAAGACTCTTTGGATGATATAAGTTCACATTCCAAAGATGCTTCACACAGTCCTGATGTATTTCCTTTGGGTGGTTCTCTGTGATTCTCCTCAGCCTAGATGTCAAATGGAGCAGTGTGATTTTCACAAAAATAGTTGGGAGGTACCGCATTCCTATACCTGGAGATCTGTTTTTGTGATGCTTGGGAAACTGCACTGTGTACTGCCTCATGCTTACAGATTTATTCAGGTGCAGTCTGGAAGAGAGGAGGATTAGTTTCAGGGAAGGTGGGGGAGGAAAGGCATTTATTTTAATCTCTCTACACACTGAGATATCCTGCGCTGGTAAATATCACAAAGCAGCGATCTTACGCCATGGGCTTTTTTGTACGTTTGAAAACTTAAGAAGAAATGAAGTGTTTGAGTATCTGGTTGCCAAAGTTTTGGCAGAAGTCATTGCAGTAGTCAGGTATTACGTTTCCAGTTCTAATAACTTGCAGATTGTGTTGAATAAGCCAAGTAATTTATATGGCTCTTAATTGCATGAATGTACCATAGAAATTTCAATGAACTTAAGAAACAAGGAAATGTTACCTGTGTTTTTCCTTGTGTTAGAATATGTCTAAATAGAATGTGCTCTCTGGCTTAGAGGAAATGCCAATTAATTAGAATTCGTTCTAAATCAGCTTGGTTCCAAATGCTGCATTTACAGCTGTGTCCAACTGTAGCAGTAGTTTGTACGTAACGTGGCTGAGGCCCAAACAGTGGTTGATACAGATGACTGTGCTTTTAATTCATCCATGAATTAATTATTACTTTAAGCTAATAGAAACTGGTAAACATAGCAAAAATTAAGCTTATAAAAGGGGAAAACTATAGTTCTGTATATCCTTTCTCAAAACTAGCTGTCATGAGTGAAATGATTTTCTAGGAGCAATCTTTGATGTTGGTAAGGAAGGGAAAAGGGCTTGTGACTTCGAGTCCTTCTCTTGGTATTCATAGTAGACTAATTTTTTAACTCAAAAGGCTTTTTTAATGAAAACTGAAAATGTAAACTTGGGAAACATGGAAACTCATAGCTTTTACTTAACGTTTTTCTTCTCTTAACCAGCACATTGTAAACTGCAATACAGCAGTTCCTTCTATAGGTGTATATGATTTAAAGATAAATATTGAGATCTGTTTGTATTAAAGTACACTTATGGAGAAGGGAACTGTCATCCACAGTCAGAGTGAGCTCAGTTTTAGAATGCACGAGAATGGAAATGAAGTTGTGAATGATTCTGTGGATTGAAGTACCTGATTTTAATATATTTATAGTGCACAAAACATTTTTAACGATAATTAATTTATTTGGAGGTGATGCTTTTGAAGAGTCAAGCAGCAAATGAAAGTGTTTTGCCAGTTGTTTGGGGGAATATTATATTTAGGGAGTGTTGTTTGGGAAGAATGCTTCTAAGAGACTTTTTTTATCATCCACTTTCAATATTGCTGTGCTGAGATTTACTATAAAGTGGATTCCTGCAAACAAAATCATTTGGTATATCTTTTGGTATATCTTTAAGGGTTTTTTTTTTTTTTTTTTTTTTAGATGTGGATTTATATTCACATCATGCATCCAGTAGCTTTATGGGAAATAAAAGCAACTGTGATATAAAAGGACTTCAGAAGTGAAATTGCCTCCAGGACAGGTACTGAGGAGAGAGCATCTGTGAGGTTTAGCACTCAAGGGGCCTCCAGTCAGAACTTATGTGGTAGCAGCAAAGAAGTGTTGGAAGAACTGCAAGACAAGGTTCTTGGGGGAATTTAGGTGGGGCAACAATATCCTAACCCAACAGCCTTCTGGCTGTCTAAATTACTGTTAACCTCTACATCCCCTAATGACAGCACAATGATGGCTTTAAACTGCCTCGGCTTTGGAGAAATTCTCATGCACATCACTGATACAGGGAAAATAGTTGCAAAGCTGGGATTCTCTCAGGTGCATCATTAACTTGGCTGCAAATGGGCTACTTTTAGGAGTTGAAATTGGTAGGAGAATAAGATTTTATCTTTATGTAATAAGACACTTTAGACTGAAATGATTAAGGAGTGATATGATACAACCAAATGTGAAGTGTATATGATGTAAAATTCTCCACTGCATTTTAAAGACAAAAATATGGTTTAATCTTAGGCTCCCTGGTGAAATCAAATATCCATAACCTTATTTCACACTACAGTAAGGGAAGGAATAAGTTTGTCAAATCCCTCGTCCTTTGAAATCAGCTAATAAGGGCTTTCTGCATGTTACTTTACCCAGCCAGTGCTCCTGTAGACTGCGTATTTTGTGATAAATCTGGGTAGTCAAACCCATTTTATATGGTAAGTCTGGTCGAGCATCAACATTTGGAAAGAACAGTGTTGAACAAAAGTAGAGTTGCTGTTCTGGAGGTAATGGCAGCCCTTCCCCTGGAGGGCTCAGCGTTTGACCCTGCAGGCAGGGTTCTGGGCTAGGATGAAAACGTCCTGAGTTCCTTAAAAACCTGAAGACTTACTTGACTGTGGTTGCTGGGATAACATTCCGCTCCTGGTACCTTATAGAAGGCTGTATGGCTTCTTCAGCAGCTCAGTGAACAGGTGGTATTGTGTTGGTTCTTTGATTCTTTTTGATTCTTGGTAATACTTTAAGTCACTAACTTTTGTTCAATTAAATCAAGTTTGTTCGGTAGCTTCCTCTACCTGATGGCTGGTTACTGCAGCAGGGGATTTTGAGCAGAGAAGTGTCATTTTTTGGTCTTTGTTTTTTCTTCATGTCAAGCTCTGACAAATTAACTATGATGAGAAACAAACAACAAAACAAAACAAAAAAATCTTGCTGACTTTGATTTCAGTCTTCTGAATTGAAACAATGGGATTGGCAGTTCCTGGAGATCCCAGTTTCTCAGTTGCATTCCAACATGCATTTATGTGACCGTGGGTAGTTACCCAAGTGTAGTTCTGCAACAGGGAGCATGCAAACACTGTGCTGGATGCTGTACCACAGTCAGAGCTGGGCATTTGTAGAGGCAGTGGGCACTTAGAAGGGTTTCCTCTTCCTCACTGGTTGTGTGGGCATCTCACTGATAAGGTTCTTTTGGTAGCAGAGGTTCAGCTGCTATGGCACATCTGAGGAGAGAACTGCAACACTTGAAATGTCACTGAACTTCTTTGGCCTTGATTTTCTTATCTTCCTACATACAGTATTTAATCAAGATTATACTTCATTTACAACCTGAAATGTTGTGGTCTTTGGTTAAGGACAATATGTGTGTGTGATGTGCTGTTTGCTCTGGGAAGTGCTGTGCTATCGTAGGAATCTGAGCAAAACAGCCGTGACGTGGTTATATGATGCAAGGCTTGGTGTGCTACTGAGAACAGAAATGCAGAATTTCATTTGCAATAATTCCATGTATGCCTTTTGTCTTCATATGTTGACGACCTGTTACATTGTGCTGGGGGTTAAAATCCAAACAATTCTTTGGAGGAGTAGAGCAGTGAGTCGTAAAATGCTGCTGTTTCTTTCTGCTGCTTTTGCTGAAGCCTGAAACTTTAGATGGCAGCAATGATTAGCAAAGCGCAGAACTTTCAAGTTGGTTCTTACAGACAGCACAAGGAAGAGGAAACTGTCAGGGGGAAAGCGTATGTGCATTTTCAGTTGAAATTGGTGTTTGCTGTAAGGCTAGAAAATGCACTGGCAAAAATACGGTAGTAATGTGAACACTAGACTAAAACCAATGGTTGCAAGCAAAGGCAGGATGAGGATCTGCAAGAAAAAGGAATATTTTTGTCATTTTAGTTAGAATATATATTTTAAAAAAAGATTGTTGTCTTCAATCAGTGAGTTGATTTACTGTCTCCTCAATCTTTGCTTGTCCCTCACTCTCCAGTGAGGTTTTAAGAAAAAACTTGGCCTATGGATCAGGTTAATGACCAAGAAAATAAGTTTGTCACTTTTCAGTAGTCCAATGGATCTAGATAATGACTTCATTTTCTGGTACCTTTAAGAGTTGAGATTCGATAAAATTCAGGAGGGTGTTGTAGAGTAAAGCATCCTGTGGTTTGTTGCTGGACTGTAGAAGGAAGCATGTGTTTGCCTGTAGGAAAATATGCATTTTGTTGAGAGACTTCTTTATTGCATGTTGCTTTTCAAGAGGCTTAGTATTCTGGAAAATTTTTTCCATTGTAGAAGTCCCATGTACCATTAAACACGATTATTTTTTTTGATGAATAAGCACAGCTGGCATTTCTTTTCAATATCTGACTGCCTTCTTTTGGAGCTATAAACGTGCTGTTGTCAAGAGATTAGCCTTTGGGGTAGCAAGTTAAATTGTTCATTTCCACTAAGCGCCAGACGGGACAGGAGAGCAGATAGAAGCTGGCTAGACACGCTGTTTGGAACACTATATGACCTTCTTCAGTTTGCTTATGATGAAATTCTTTTTAAAAAAATTACATTTCACCAACAGCTTTTGTGTCATTGTGCCTATGCATTAACAAATGGGTTAAAATTCAGATTTTACAATCTTTTTGAGTCTGGTTTGTTTTCCTCAAACTTCTTTAATAGCTGCCTTCTGAAGTTCTTCAGCTCCTTTTCCTATGTCTTTTGTTTTTGCATTCTCATTTATTTTTGCACAAAAAAGATGTGTGTATACGTACACATACTTAATTTCCTTTCTACGTTGGATATAGGAGAATACAAGGAAACAAAAATATATTTTGAAAAGCCTGAGAAACGTTTGGAAGCTCAGTGCCTTGCAAACAGCTTGCTATCTGCCCAGAGCATAGGGGTGAGGCCAAGTGAAGGGAGGGCTTCCTGTGCTTGCTGCAGTGCTGGGCTGAAGAAAGGGAAAGGCAAAACAGTTCCGTTGGCTCTTGGGAGGTTTTAGAGCAGATTTGTTAGAGCAGGCTGCAAGAAGAGTCCAGAATTACCATATCTCCTGTTGTCCTGTCTGCAACAGGAAAGGTCTGGCATTGACCTGGCAGGCCTTAAATATGAGCTAACCTGGTGGAGAAGGTTGAGGGGAAGCACGCATCCCAGAAACCATCTTCAGCTGGTTGTTTTCTTGCACCCTGACTGCATATCTAACTGTAGGAGGGCTTGTATTTCCCTGAATTATGCACCAGGTCTCTACGCTGCAGTTTCATGGGTTCTTTGCGGTTGAGCCTGCAGACAGACAATTTATTGAATACAAGCACTTCAGCAATGGAAACTGAAATGGCTATCTTATCCCATAGGAAGCAAAAATACTGTCCTGCTTAATTTTCGCATTAATGTAGGAGTATGTAGTGAAAGGCAGAACAAGTTTTTGCCCTTATCTGTTCAGCTGGGGAATACTCTTACATTCAGTGTACTTACTTATTAGTTTATTTTAAATTAAAAAAAAAAAAAAAACAACTAATTGATCAGTCTCTTTGTTTTCTTTGCACGCTAGTTAGCTTCCTTTATAGAAATGCAGATCGTTTAGGTAACTTAATACTGTAATGCCAGAAGAAGACACTAGATCAAACTCTCCAATGTAGTTCAGAGTCAGCCATGCATCTTAAGTACCTTCTGCTTGATTGACACGGGTTCTGGTGCTAATGGAATTATTTAGCACTTACCTATAGTAAACTATGTAAATCAAAAATACGCTGTTCCTGGTGTCCTTGGGTAGCAGCTGTGTGTAGGAGGCCATGTGCCTGAAGCTGTTACATTGTGTGGAGGTATGTATATTTTTTCTGTGCTTTATAGTCTCTGGATAAAATGTAAACATGCTTATGGATCGTGTGATGGATCTGATTTTTCTTTGATGGAAGTGTTTTTGTTCTTCAGTTTTGGCAAGCGTTCTGCAGGAAGCTTCAGGCGTGGCTGTGAATGCATTGTTTTAGAGCCATCTGAAATGATTGTGGTAAGAATATTTTAATTCAATTTCTTAATTCTTTTCAGAATAGTTTTATTTTACAGATCAGCCTTGATATCACTTCAGTTTTCAGTAAAACTGAAAGAGATCTGTTTTGCACATGAGCTTTTCTAAATCTGAGATGTCATACATATCTTCGTTGTCTTCTCTTACATGCATACATCACACAATGAGATTTCTCATAATGCTGTGAAGCTGACTTGTGCTGGCAGAGTAGTGGAATGCATATCTATATTTAAAAGCTGCCTTACTTAAAGCATAAGTACTTTAATGTATTAATCTCTGGCTAGTTGAAGTAATTGATTAAATTTGTTTTCAGCTTTCAGGCTCTAGGAGGCAGTTGGAACACTTGGAAGCACTACCAGCTTTTCTGCATGAAAGCTGTTCTGTTGGTGGTGTCTGCTGTTGTCTGTGGGCAGAGCAGCATTGTTTCTGAGGGTTCCTAAACTCAGTTTTTAGCCCTCTCGTGAGGGTACCTCATCTGAATAAGTTCAATGGGCTGAATGCTTTTGTTTCTGCCACTGAGATAGTGATCATTTGACAGTGCTGGCATGGCAATTGCTAAGCCATCTATAGATATTAGGTCAAACACAGACTGTGACACAAAACAGTTGCCTAAGAAGTGACAGTTTTTGTAAATCGTGGGGAAGCCCAGCAAACTGTGGTATGGCTTTAGGCTTGCAGGAAGTGTAAGGTACTTTCTTGTTTAAAGTTAGCTGTTAAAAAGTAGCTTTTTAATTTCCTTTCTTGTGAACCCAGGAGTGGCTTTGTATACACACTCCTCCTGATTTCTCAGTGAACAGATAAAGACATTTGCGTAAATGACAGCCTTTCCTGTCAGATTTTTGGTTGTCTCTCTCCTTCTAATTCCACTTCAGAAAACTCCCGTGAAGTTAATTCAATACAGCGAGAGACATGGAAGGCATATATGAGAAATGCCAATTGCTTTTTCCTTAGCCCTAAAGCTGTCCCTAATTCTCCTTTGTTTAGAAGAAACTCTGCGGCAGCAGCCCGCTGCTAATGCCCTGTGCTGGCCCCTTGGTTTGTCTTGCCACTTTGTGTACCTGGGGTCTGACTGCAAGGTCAGGACAGGGTGTGTTGTCCCAGATTTGTTCTCTGGAGAGTTGCAGTTGAGTTGATTATGTGGATATCAGCCTGTCTTGTGTGTTCCTACCTTGATAAGTTCTCAGGAAGCGATACAAAGATAGGCAGAGGGAAATGAGTTGAGGAAACAGCAAGATAAAAGAAGCAAGCTCCTGAACAGACTGACAGTGTTACCGGCTGGTAAGCCAGGAGGTGTGCTCAGCCCCTTGGATTAGTGCACTGAAAGCTACGTTTGGTGGCATGAGCTGACTGGTATGTGCCGCTTCTGACAGATTTGCTGCAAATTCTTGGAAGTATTTGTCTAATATTTCCTATTGAAAAGTACAGAGGACCCTTGCTAGGCATCTGATAACCCTTCTCTGCACCTCCAGAAAAACTGTTTATCCCTGGAGGATGGAACTGAATGGAAGAGTGAGTTAACTGAACTCCCATGCATAGCTGGTACTGAAAAGTTGTCTCTCGTTGCCCTGTTAGTGTGGAGTAATGTTTCTGTTAGTAGGATGAACACAGAATAGACATTGACTTTCAGCCACGTTTCTATAAGAAGAATGTTATTTCAGGACAACCAGAATCTGCAGTTCAAATATTTTTTGCAGTGTGTTGCTGCGTAGTGATTTAGGCTTCTCAGTTTCAGATCCTTCAAAGTCACAGTCCTAACGTTAGTTTTGTATCAGGATATACCTAATAGGTATTTTTCTTCTCCCTGAGATTATTTTGAAATTATTTGCTTTCATGTAAATCCAGTCTGTTAGAAGAAGTTCTTTATGCTCTTCAAAATATAGATGTAAATATTAACAAACAGTGCTGTTCTTGGAAGAGCAAAGCCTTGGCCCTAGATTGGTTAGGGAAGGTCTAAAGTGACAAAGAGAAGTCAGTTGGAAAAGAACCAGGTATTCTCCCATACAAATTTCTTTTTATAGTGTATTTAGTAGTGAGTAGTTCGTATTTGTGGGGGGGAAAAAAAGAACTGAGGGGAGGGAGAAAGCATTTTTGGAAAAAGTTTTCATACTTGGTACTTCTTTTTATAGCTATATTTGCTTTTCTTATTATCTCTCTGGGCATTTAATTTTTTTCTAGTAATGACTTCACTCTTTGTAGTGCTGAAAATGCAGGAAATTCACAGCTAACTGCTGTTTTTGAAATAGAATTAGTTGTGTTTCTAATGTGCAAAAACATTTTTATTTCTTGTGGGAAATGATTCTCCCTTGAATCTGTTATAGGTTGATTATATGGATGAAAATGAAGAATATTTTCAGCGTCAAGCTTCTCACAGGCAATCTCGAAGAAGGTTTAGGAAAATCAACCAAAAAGGGGAGCGACAAACAATTATTGATACTGTTGATCCTTATCCTGTGGGGAAGCCACCTCTACCTAGAGGCTACCATACGGTAAGCTGTCTGTATTTGTTTCTGTAGTTTTCCTGTTGATGTTGCTGTGAAAGTCAAAGTCAAAATGTTTAAACATGCTGGTATCTTTAAAGTGCATTTCTGCAGGGGGATTGAACCATTAAAATTCTTTCAATTTGCTTCTCTCGGTAGGTGAACATGTGTGCAACTTGCCTCTTAGTTCATAGTTGAAAGCATGTGTTTTGACTGTGAATTACACGTATTATTTCTCAGTGCTTGAGTCATTACTTGAAATTGTGGGGAAAAAAAAACTGTGTTCTGATTTCCTTTTGATATTAGGTAACAGTGCAAGTTTAGTGTACAATGCTATTGCTCAGTTGGTGAAGCACTCATTCATGTGTATGATAACTGTTGTTGCCTGAAAAGGACTGTGCTGCATTGCAGTAGGCCAAATTTTTGGCTTAGTTCTGTCACATTTCTTCTTGGAATCCAGAGCTTAGATGTCAAATTAACCTTTATTGATATCTGCCTCAAGAGCCCTTCATATACGTGGTTTTCAGTGAGCTCTACGTAGTCTGTCCTTCATCGGGAGATCATTTGCTCATCTTACTTGATTTCTTTTTATTGGGTAATCTTATATGTTGAAAGCTTACGGGCTTTCTCTTGGGATCAAAATAATAATTAAATCTTATTCCACAAAACGTTTTGTTACGTGGCTTATAAATTGGGAAAAGCTCTCTGAGATTAATGTTTGTATTGGTTTCAACTGTAAGCAAAATACTGGAAAAGCTGTTTGTCTTCGGCTCGCACTTGATTGCTTAAGCCCTCAGATCTGCCAAAACCATAAAGGCATGGACACAAATAACTTCATGCACATTTAATCTCAGTGACTTCGTTTGGCTGAGTTTTGCACAACATAAGCCACACGCATATAAATTTTCAGGAGTAGAGCTTTAGTTTTAATATACCATCTTTGGTCCAATGCAGAGCTGTAGACTATTTCCATTGCTCTTTTATTTTTATTTCTTGATTTGTTTGCCAGTTCCCCATATATTCAATGTGTGTCTGTAAGTGTGTAGACGTTTGATTACATCTCCTGTTAATTATACAGGCTTTTCCTCATGAGTTGAATAATTACATTTTATGCCAACAATTTGTTTTTTGTTTATACAACAGCTTTTAATGGTTTAATTTCAGTGCCGTTTTCATTGCCTCTAAATTTAATATGGATTAAGCCAGTTCACTTGGTTTGAAGGCGAAACAGTTGACTGATTTGTTTTTGAAAAATGTGGAATTGTTCTGTATAGGAGTTACAGGCACAGGAAGAATTTTTTCAGTTGATATTAGATACGTATGTTGAGCTTAGCCAAATCATTCTGGTGTGATTTTTATCTAACGTGAAGGGTAATATTTAGATTATACGCAGTGCCGTTTGCATCAGTAGGTCCATGCCTGTTGTATAAATTTCACTTCAGGTATATACATAATGAGTTTTTCTAAGTTTGACTTTGGTACTAAGAGCAAAAGCCCATTGTGTACCATTTTGTTGTGCTCATAATGATTTTGTGTATGTGTTGGCAAATTGCAAGTGGGATTTCATATTCAGTTGGAAGAGATTGCCAAATAAACTGTAAAATTTTCAATAATTGCAGTCAAATGTTGCTTTAAGATGTAATATGTGTATGACTGACTTTTTTTCTCAAAGCAAATATTGAGTCAAGCAAAACTCAGAGGAGATTTAAAATGTTGTAAAGACTCTCTCCATGTTGGCTCATTCCTTCCTGTTTTTACAGTATTTGGTCATCTTGTATACATTGGTCTCCCATTCAGTTCTATTGACAATACCTTTTCTATTG
This sequence comes from Penelope pileata, assembly GCA_013396635.1. Taxonomy (NCBI): domain Eukaryota; kingdom Metazoa; phylum Chordata; class Aves; order Galliformes; family Cracidae; genus Penelope; species Penelope pileata. The sequence continues at coordinate 341,882 of WBMW01003428.1, read as the reverse complement.
CTTCAAACACGTGTATTAAAGGCTGCATTGTCTCTTCTCCCATTCTATTTTCTGCCCCCGACCTCATTTTTTTTTGTCTAAATTTCTTGCAAAATCAACTAAAGAAAGTAGGGATTTAAAAATAAATATATAAAACAACAAAAAAAAACTCACACACAGGAATACAAAACATTTTATAGCACAGATCTTAAGGGCTTGTTGCTCATCTATCTGTTGATCACCATCAATCAGGCCCTTGTCTTTGGTTCCTCTTTGGAATAAACAGAGATCAGTATTTGAAAAAAAAAAAAAAAAAAAAAAAGCAGATTTACAGATACTGCAGTAAACGCTGTTAAAGGCAGACTTAAAATGTATTAATACAGTGGATTTGTTTAGAAGTTTGCTCTTTGTTTTTGATGGTCTCTGGCTTAGGTGTTAGATGCATGAGATTCAAAATAACATCACTGCCTTGATAGCATCCTCAAAATCATCCCTGAATGCGTAATTTCCTTATTTTTTTTTTTGCCTTAATCCAAATCGTTAGCTACCACGTAGTGTGAATTTTTGTCAATAAATTATTAATGCTGTATTTCCAATGCTTTTCTTAAGGAAGTTCAAACAGTACTTTCTGAGAAAAGTTGTATGAAAATATAGAAGTATTGACTGTCTTAAATGGAGACGCATGGCTGTGCTTTTCAAGAACTTAAATGCAGTGCTCTCAGTTGTGGCATGGCTTTCTGCACATGAAGCCAACATGTAGGGGACAGTAGACCCTCATTAACATAATTTTAACATTATCTTCATAGTGGTGGAATGTACTATGGCATGTCTGATAATGTTCATCTTTTCCTTTCCTCCTATATGGCATTCATTTCATTTTGGCTCACAGGAATGCACTAAACCTCAGGTATTGTAACTTACTGTGTATGGTCCACTAACGATGTACTTGTGGGTTTGCAGTGTGATGTGATGATTCTGATGCAATGTTTGGACTGAAAGTGCCTCCTAGCTTTTACTCTGACACACGAGCAATCTGGCTATAATATTCAAAATACTAATATGTGAATGTGGAGTTTGGTGACAGCACCACACCTCTTGCCCAGCCTGATGGACCTTTCTTTGTTGCTTTGATGTCCTGTGATTTAGAGAAAACAAACTGATCAAAGGGTATAGATCCAATATTTCGTGATTGGCAGACATTTTACTCATGTATCTCTTCTGTGGCATAAAGTACTGAATCTTTGATTCTTGATTCCAGAAGTAAGGACCTTTGTACCTGTGTTATGCGTTTGTCACTGGAGCAGGGAAATGGAGTATGACAAGATGAGTAGCAAAGATGAACACTTGCAAGAGTGACTCTTGCTTGTCTCATCTTCTGATGACATTCACTGATCTCATAAAAAGCAGTTGGATTTTGTAGACTTCTAATGAAGTGTGTGTATGTCGTTGTTATTTACAAGGCTGAAGGGAGGAAAGTTTGCCCAAGGGAGTCAAGTGTCTTGGAATGGCACCAAAAATGCAAAAGTTTTGACTGACATCAGACCTCAAATGCAGTCGAACTAATCTGGGTGCCATCTTTGGCAATTAACTTGCATTTGTCAGCGCCAAAATATACATCCACCAAATCCAGCATTTGATAAGAATGAGTTCTGTCAAACTGTTTTATGTCTCCGCTCTTCTGCATGAGAAATCTGTTGTGATAGAGCTGAAAACAAAACTGTTTTCCTTATCTTCAGAATTCTTCCCCTCCTTCAAATATTACTTTGATCAATTCTTTTGATACTTTATCAGGAAAGGTATTTACCTGAAAAGTTTCTTCTGTATCATATTGCTCAATGAATTTGTTTCAGCAACTCCAAAGGGTTCAAATTTCAATATGGTTCCAGCATCAGAGGCAATTGACTTGTGTGTCGCAATTCTTTCTTCAGGAAGTACTGTACCTTTCTTTCTAGGAAGGCAATTCTTTATCTTGAGAGCAGTGCTCACCGGTTCTTCAGTGGAACAGGAGTCGTGCATAACTTATGGTTATTAAAATATTACAGCTAAGAGTGATAACTTGCTCCTCAAATTATGATATGAATTTGAAATGCTTCAAAGTGTTTGGATAACTCTACCCTAATTCATGAAGGACCATTGGAAATCATATCTAACGTTGATTATTGTACTAAGGCATGTTAATTTTGGAACAAGTGTTGTTGATTTCTAGGATGAAGAAGAAAGAAACTTGTTAGCATATGGAAATAAAGTGGAATCCTTTATGCCACCAGTTTAAGTTTGTAAAATAAATTTGTTCTGTTAAGTTGAAACTGAGCTATTCTTACTTGATTTTGGGAAACCTTGTACAGATTTTTTCATAGAAAATAATTTTTGGTTCTTATAATATCTGAAACTGTCTTTAACTAGATGAACATTAACACCTCCTGACTTAGCAGTAGCTATTTTATTTCAACTTTAAACGTGAATTGTCTTTTGCGTGCATCTGTCCTGAAGGCTGTTCAACTTGGTTGTTAGGTTTGTTGTGAACGACTTGACTGAAAGGAGTGTGGGTCCTGCTTCCTGAGAAACTGCTCAGCTTTCCTGCTTTGTACTGATTTTTTGGAAACTTCAAAATAGAATAAGTCACCTTTAGGGTGAATTTAAAGCAGGGTAGAGTTACCTTGCAGTATCCTATCACTAGTGAGCTTTGTGGCTGCTCTGTGAAGGATTGGCACTGCCCCGTCTGAGTGCTGCTGTGCTGATGGCTATAGATCTAATGCAGGATACATGTAATGTAAAGTACTAAAGTTTGCGAGGGAAAGATGCTGTTCCTTAGTGGCGTAGAAGTTATGGGTAGTGATTTGTAACTCCCTAATTTGTTATAATCTGTCTCTGCTGTGCCTTTTGGTATGTGAACTGGGCTGTGGGCTTTTCTCAAGGCCTTTACTTTGCTGCAGGTAAAATATCTTTGCTGCTTGGAGGACTTGTGAAGAGATGCAGGTGGGCCTGTAGGTAAAATGCTGAAGCACCAGCCCTGAACCAGACCTGCAGAGCGCAGATTTTCCTCTCCATGAGAATCCGTGCAGGCTGGGATTATTTAACATCTTTATGAATGTTGCTGCTGCTGTGTGCTCAGCCAGACTTGTTAAAGGTGGCCGCTGAGAGCCCATCACGGTCCCTGCTTCCTTAGTCCGCTCCACTTGAGGTTCATGAGGAGGCAAGCTGCTTTTCCCATGTTGGAAGGAAAAGAGCAGCAGGCGTGAGCCCATCAATAAGCTCGGCTTTTCCCTCACATTACAAGCACGTAAAATAATAATTATATCCTCATGTGATGTATTGAGGAGCCCACTCATCCTGCTGATAACGTTACAGGAAGACAAGTGTTGTCCTTTGGGATTTTTTTGAATGGGGTAACCAGAAATTTGAATAAGGAGGACTGGAAATGAGACGATGTCTGATGTGGCAGAGCCTCTTTTGTAGCCACAGCTCTCTTGAAAATAAGTGTGTGAAAATAAGGTGACTTTTTTGACTTTAAGTATTAGAATTTGCTCGTTTAGAAAGTCAGGAGCAAATTGTAGGAACCTTGCTTCCCTGTCCCAACTCCTCTTAAATTGAATATTTGCTTCAATTTATTGGCAAAGTAGCCTTTTGTTTTCTTTTTCTTTTTTTCTTTCCTTTCCTTT